>OMLB01029471.1:21333-32941 GCA_900302555.1 Myripristis jacobus | reverse complement strand
CTCCCCACCACCCACCCACCCGTATCCTTCAGCCTGTGTGTGCTGCGACTGTAGCAACCATTAGCAGAGTCTGTCGTGCTGATCTGCAGGTACTGACAGTTCAGCTGAGATGTAATTTTGCTGCTTCACGGAGAACTGACTCTTGAGGTTGTGGTGTTTCCTCCCTGTCAATCACAAGCTCAGCCAGTGTGACAACTGTGATTGCACCGGGCCTCCACCAGCCTCCAGGCACACATAAGGCAAGCTGGCTATCAGAGCAGATGACACTAGGTGCCTTGCTCAAGGGCATTTCGGTGATTCCATACCGATAGGATATACATTTTGCTTAAAACTTTTGAACGAGGCACATTGCCACAGAACCTGCTAGTGTCACCAGCTGTTTTTGGACAGTTACTCTGCTGCTTTCTGTGCACAACTCTGTCCACTTCAGATGTTACGTGCAATCACACTTAGAGAGTCTCAGAGTCTTAGAGATGCAGGTTTTCTAACACTCATTTGTTTAAAATAATACAACTGCAAGCTATGCTATAGGTTATGCTGCTTGAATGCATGTAGCTACAAAATATTGAATTGTTCATGAATGTATGTGGGGTTATCTTGTTACACTCACTTTCCCTGCACACACTATATCGTTATCTGGATGGTCAAGTGATTTTTTTCCCCTTTTGTCTACAAACAGAGTGAGCTTGAATCCCACTTAAAGTAATTTTGCTACAGATTTAGCCTAAAGTTTCTCTCTGAGTGTCAGGCATGCTGTACTGATCTAACGAACACACTTCCTTTGCGGTGTAGTTTTATGATTCACCTTTCCCATGCGATGTCAAAATGTTCTCTGAAACTCATGTTGTCAGCATGTGTCTGCACTAATGTCACCCAGGCGAAATCCTTCAGTCACTGTATTTGACTGTTGATCTGTAGATCTGGTTATTCAAATTTCATTCAAAATACGCCAAAGATTTAGTACCTATCTCACTGAAGTTTATTCATGCAGCCAAAACTGCCCCAGAGAAATACCAAGTGCATTTTGCAAATGCAGTGAATATGGGAAAATTCTGACGGATTATCAATAGCAGTGTCCATCTATCCAGATTCACCAAATTAAAGTTATATAAATATATATGTATTGACAAATGATGATGTACTGATGATGTTCAGGGCTTATAGGTCTATTTCCTTCCATCAGACACTATTATGAAAATAAGCTATGCAGAACAGTTGCAGTAATAATAATAGGGTACTAATAAAACACAATAGGGTAGTAATAGTAATAGGGTAGTAATAAAACACAAGGTTAACCAAGTTTTCGAATAGAAAAGAGAAGTACCCAGAGGGGATTTCTGACCCAGAGCTTGTGTGCTGTGTGATTGGTAATTTACACTTATCTGGTGCCATGATCTAACAGTCAATCATTAGTTTAAATGCCCTGGATCGACCCGGACGCTTTAGGAAACTGTTACATAACACACACGCCGGCCGAGGTACTCCTGGCCGGCGCTCAGTCCGCCTTAAACTGGAAAAGAGTAACAAGTTTCCCTTGACTCCCGGCTTGTTTACGCCTGTGCTGTCACATGACTAACTCCATTTCCCAGAACCCCCTGCCGCGCAGGCGCAGAACGCGTCGTCTGACAGTGGTAAACAGACGTCAGAAGGGAGTCTTCGCTTCGAGTCAAAACAAAACAAAACAAAACAAACAAAACAAAAAAGATACTGGATGTATGGCTATTTGGGAACCCGCCATGTCAGGAAGTTGTACGAAACATACGACTAATTAAAAGCGGATACTTGAAGGAAATCATCGGAGCCTTTTTACGGACTTTTTCCGAGGATTTTTAAACTCTGAAATAGCTGGAGCTCAACCAGCTAGCGTTAGGTGGCTACCGTGGTGTTTTCAAAGTGCGGCGAGTGGAGCCGACAGGGCTGAGAGAGGTCTGAACTTCACCCAACACGGAGCAAATCGCCTTGTGGTCGGATTGCCGAGGCCACGGGGCGAAGATCGCTCCAACTCCGGGCCGGGCCGAGGGGATTTTCTCCCCGCATCGAGCATCGTGCGCCGCGGCGGAGTGTCGAGAAACATGGCAGATGGTGACATGCGCCTGCCCACAATGTGGCGGAGCGTACAAACCTGAGCCAGAAAACCACGGACTTCTCTCCTACAGTTTCGCCTCTTCTCTCCGTTTGGTTAACTCGGACGTAATCAAACAGTTTGAAGCATTTCCCCCCTCGCCGTTTTACCGGGTCGGTGGCCTGAGTTTACTTTTGGTTGTTTAGTTTAAGCAGCTAATGCGCGTAGGCCGGAGAGACGGCGGCCAGCGCACCACCAGTACTGTTTTTATACTTTTCCACAGTTGGCGAACAAAACCGCTGCTCAGATAATCAGTCGTGGTACAGTTTTTACACGCGAAACTTGATGTAGTTTGGCGTTGAGGCTGTTTTTAACTCGTTTGTGGGGATATTTAAGTGGAAAGGGGTTAGTTTTTTAGCATGTGGAGACTCTAGACAGCACGTTGTTTATAAGTGGAGACGGGAGGCTCTCCTAAGAAGCTCTTTTGTAACAGTGACCCACTGCGGCAGCTAAGCTAATCCGTGCTTGTTGGCTTCATAGCTTTACAGTGGGGGGAAAAAAAGTATGTTTTAAAATTAAGAAAACGAATTGGGCTAATATATATTCGACGAGTACGGTACAAAAAATAGTTTTGTAACTTTTGAATTTGCGCGTAAATGATTGGGCAATTTTTGAGAAGCATTTTTCCCCCCTCTCATTTGATTTTTAAATATATTTTCCACACACCGGTTTAAAATTCATTAACATATTTAGATTGGGTGATTAAAAAAGGCGTGTTTGTAATATATTTAGTTCAGTGATTTATCAGGTGAATCAAAAGTTGTAATAGTGTGGCTGTAATTTGCAGATCCAGATGTTTTGCTGTTCTCTCTCCACTTTGCCTCACTGTGTTTTTTTTATTCAAACAAAGGAATTGTCATGCCAGCCCTCCTTTATTCTATGTAAATCGGAAGGTTTATGATAGTTACTATTAAGGAGATTATTTGGGTTCCCTAATCTCCAATCTCAGGATTAACTGAAGCTATTGGTGTATCCAGATTATTGCGTCTCTTTTCTACTATTTACCCCCCATAGTGAATGAAACATATTGTTTTTGCGTCAGGAAGTTAGTGGACTCACAACATTGGCACTGACTCCGTCTGGATCCACTTTGTTTATTATTCCCTTTAACGTTAAATGTGTTAAGTGATACCAGTTTGTGTTTGGAGAGTCCAGTTTGGGGGTTTTTCACTCACCAGCCTCTCGCCATGGAGGAATCATCGGTACCCCCGATTGACCCAGATTTTGAGCCGCAGAGCAGACCTCGGTCGTGCACATGGCCGCTACCGAGACCCGACATCTCAGCTGTCAAAGCGGAGGGTGCAGACGGCTCGGAGTCCGCCGCTGGGACCCCGCCCGCCGACGAGGACAAGCAGGAGCCACAGCAAATCATATCCGAGCCTGAGAAAGTTGCGGCGTCCGAGGGCGGAGTCGTGGCCGGGGTGGGCGGTGCAACGCCCCGAAAAGGATCATCTAGGCGTAATGCGTGGGGTAACCAGTCCTACGCTGATCTGATTAGTCAGGCGATAGAAAACTCGCCTGAGAAGCGCCTCACCTTGGCGCAGATCTATGACTGGATGGTGAAAACGGTGCCTTACTTCAAAGACAAAGGGGACAGCAACAGCTCTGCAGGGTGGAAGGTAAAGGAAAAGGGATAATAAAACTAAGGTCACAACTCTCCTGATATAAAACATCTCACTGTCACTACATCATGTTAGTTATTATGGGATAGAAGTAAAGAAAGTGAACAGAACCTTGCCCTTATGCATAATCCTGACTCTAATGTGAGGAAGGCAGCACTATAAGTCATTGTTGTACCCATTCACAGCGACTTATCCTGTGAAATGATTAATTATAGCCATCGTGCTTATTTTGTGATTGAATAATTGAAGAGAACTTGTGCACTCTTCAATTATAGTCACTAAGTTTGACTAGCTGTCATTAATTTGTTAATAACACAGTGCTGATGTGAAAGACAGCCCACTTATAGTCTACATTGCCTTTTTTTTCCTTACACTCTTTTCAGAATTCAATCCGCCACAATTTATCACTCCACAACAAGTTCCTGAGGGTTCATAACGAGTCTACCGGCAAGAGCTCATGGTGGATGCTCAACCCAGAGGGCGGGAAGACCGGGAAAGCTCCCCGCCGTCGGGCCGCCTCCATGGACAACAGCAGCAAACTGCTGAAGAGTCGGATGAGGGCCAAGCAGACCAAGAAGCAGGCGAGTGCAGCAGGCCTGGGAGGCGCTGGGGGGGCGCTGCAGGGTGACGGCAGCACAGGATCCGGAGGTGCAGACAGCCCTAACTCATCCCAGCAGTTTCCTAAATGGGGGGTCAACAGCAGCAGTCCCTCATCCCGTGGCAGTCTGGACGACCCCGACATGTGGACCAGCTTCCGCCCACGAACAAGCTCGAACGCCAGTACGTTGAGTGGTCGTCTGTCACCCATCGCAACCGGCCAGGAGGAGGAGGACGACCTTCCTGAGGAGGGGCTGCTGAGTAGCTACTCCACCGGCAGCTTGCCCCCCACCCTCACCGAAACCCTCATGGAGGAGCTGGATCTGATTGATGGGCTGACGCTGATGACCGGACAGCAAGGAGGGGCCAGTCCCAGCACGGCCCCCCCAGCACCCCCTACTCCGCTGCCCTCTGCCTCAACTCTGCTGCCCCGAGGTTCCAGCTTCCCCTCCTTCCGCCAGCTACAGCCATCCAACCTGCAGCCGCCCACACAGACCGGGACCCAGTCCTCCGTCTCGCAGTGTGGCCCCAACAACACCAAGCCGTCAAACTTCGGCAACTCTCTCTTCAACCCCATGTCCGGCTCAGGCTCCTGTGGGAGCGGCCACTATGGCACCCATGTACCCTCCAGCCTGGAGGCGCTGCTCACCTCTGACTCCCCTCCTCCCAGTGATGTCATGATGACCCAGGTGGACCCTCTCATGCCCAGCCCTGGAGGGGTGGGCTTGATGGGCCTGGGCACAGCTATGGTGGCCGGGAGGCCCAAACCTAACCAGCTGATGTTGGGTAAGGGGCTTGAGCCGAACACGGTGGCACCCATGGCGCTGCAGACGCAAATGCAGCCACCGCAGCAGCACCACCTTCACCACCAGCAGCAGCCACAGCAGCAGCAACAACAACAACAACAACCACAACAACATCAGCATCACTCTCAGATGGGGCTGGGGATGATCCTCTCAGGCATGACCCAGGACCCCCCACAACTCGCAACCATCAAAACCCAGCATACCCAGGTGCCAGCTGTGGGTCCTCCTCATCACGGGGGCTCCATCGCCTCAGCCAATCCCAGCGGGAGCCT
Source organism: Myripristis jacobus (assembly GCA_900302555.1). Lineage (NCBI taxonomy): Eukaryota > Metazoa > Chordata > Actinopteri > Holocentriformes > Holocentridae > Myripristis > Myripristis jacobus. Next base: position 27,522 of record OMLB01029471.1, on the reverse strand, counting down.
GCAGGGCATGGGCCAGTTCGGAGCTCCATCCTGCTTCCTGTCCAGTCAAGACCGGCTGCCCACAGACCTGGATATAGACATGTTCACCGAAAACCTGGATTGTGACGTGGACTACATCATCAACAGTGACCTCATGGAAGACGGCATCGACTTCAACTTTGACCCCATACTGCCTGGAAGCCAAGGCTACGCCGGCCCACCGGCCACCACACAAAGCTCTGCCCACAACTGGGTGCCCAGCTAAGTTCTCAGCGAACCAGGCAAAGTTAGCCAGGTACATTCATTATCCTCAGGCTCTCTCATCAGAAAAAACAACAAACAAAGCATGCACAGCAGTACACAGGGAATAGGCCAAGCTGATTGTTATAGTCTGATTGTTATAGTCACTCTAAGCTTTGCCAGTTTAGTACATTATCTGGATTTATTATTTAGTCAACAGTGACATTGTTGATTGCCTTTTGTCATTTTGTCTTACAGGAACCGATCTCCAATCAAGATAACCTCACAAAATGACAGAAACAAACTAGATAAACTGGTGCATTCCTCCTCCCTACCGGCTGAAGATATATTTTCAAAGATTTCCGTTCCTGTTGGATTTTAAAGACAAAACCAGACCTCACCCACATCGTGTGCCAAGACATGCAGAAGACAGGGAGGGGACTTAGGCTACTCTACACAGTTTTCCCCCTTTTTTTAACACTTGCAACTTTTTGGCTGCTGGCCCCATTTTTTCTTTATTTTAATCTTGACAGATGTTTTTGAGAAACGTGTGCCGAAATGTTTTAGAGTGAAAAGACAAATCACAGCTAAGAACTATTTGCTGCGAGTTAATATTACAATTAAGTTACACCACAATAGCTTTAGGGTGGATATGGTACCTCTGCTCTTGATGGTATTGGAAGCCTCAATGGATTGTGCATTTTTGGACAAATGGCCAATTTTCCATTGACCTTCAGTTTGTGAACTCTTCGCCTTGCATGAAATGCCAGGCCTTCAGAAAGCCGTCAAGATTAAGGTGTAAACTTTCCTCCGCTGCCCTGTCCCCGGTGGAGAGAACTTGAAAAAGGGGGCTGTTGAAAACGTTTGTGGTATCGGCTTCTGACTTTGTCGTGACATGTGGAGGATAAAGACTGTGGATGATACTGAGGTTGCAGATGCTTGATTGAACATTGGCTGCACATTTTGACCTTACGTGTACTTGGATGATTCATATGATTTCATTCTCCTTTAGAGTGAGAGAGAGGATACAAGTTAATGCATTTTTTTTTCTCCAATGAAATTTGGTGATTGATTTAACAGTAAATGGGTATGTGTTTGCAGTTTGGCATTTTTGACTTCAATCCAGTGTGTTTAAAGTGATAGGTAGATGTCAGTTAGAGGGACTTTTTTTTTAAATCCCTGATGTGCAGTTAAACTAACAAAATGAAGAAATGTGATTTGTGAATTTACACACAGGGCATTCAAGGATGAACTTATTTGCCAACATGTGATTGGTTGGCCAAGTATTAATATTGTCTTAGACAGCAGTATGCCTCCACTGTTAAATGGTCCACCGGATGTGTTTCCATATTTTTTTTTTCCTCACAGCTTCTGTGCATTTTCAAAGCACTTAGCGTTTCCTGTCATGTGGCTCGCACACGGGACCCGAAATAGGAGACTACATCCAAGTTAGGTTGTACCATTTCATTAAAAGAGAATTTTTTTTTTTTTTAAAGCAGAATACATGTTATGTACACATTGCACATAAACATGGCACGCTATGCAGATTTGTCAGGAGAACTAAATGAAATCTTGAAGGAAATTTAAAAATCACTTCTTGAAGGTTTTTGCTATTTAACGTTTTCCTGATAATTGTGGTGTCCCTTTAATTCGGGGGCACGGGGGCTTCATGTGAGAAAATCCTCTCACACATTACACTTTGTTATACAGTACTAACAGTCCTTTTCGAGAAATTAATACAATGTGTGAGAAGTAAAAAAATATATATATTTGATTATAGTTTTAATACACAATTTAGATGGAGGTAATAAATGAAATAATACATATGAATATATTACTAATCAGAAGCAAAGGTTTTGTTTTTTTTTTTACATTGGCGTAAGCAATTTCAGATCATTTTTAACGGTAATTTTCTATACTTTTATTTTTGTAAAGGATGAGATGCATGTAGATTTTTTACATAACCAAAGGAACACTAATATTTGCATGGCAGTTAGGGAGCGCTTGGGCCTGACACAGTATCTTGGTATGCAGATATGCTTTGCAAAACAAACAAACAAACAAACAAACAAAAGATGCCTGACGTCGGAAGACACGGCTGATGAGGCAACGTGCATCCATACTTGACCAGTTTGAACTTAGATTCCCTACAAGAACTGCCTCTTTAAGCGTTTTTTTTTTCTTTTTTCTTTTTTCTTGTTTGCATAAATGAATCCAAGTAAAAATCAGCTTGAAATGTGGTGGCGGCACAGAGCATCCCGCGTTCCCCGCCTGTCAACATGCCGAATTCTCATCTCAAATAATAATAATAATGAAAAAAAAAAAAAACAAACTGAATGCAACAATTAACTCTCAGGGTCACTCAAAAGAGTAAACAACAGGAAAACAATTGTGTACAGGAGCAATCAAGATGATACTTGTGAGAGTAGCGAGAATATTTATTTTACTTTTATTTTCTGTGTTGAGACAGACTGGAAACCAGCACCCCGTCTCGTTCTGTTTTCCTGGAGACATTAACTCTTTAATTGTTGACGCGGAAGAGTTAATCCAAATTGGACTTGCATTTTTATAGCGAGAAGTGCAAGAGCGCTCAAGCACATTTCTATCAGTTACTAGCCTGTCCCTTGAGATTGATTGACTGCCAATATTGAACACTATAGCATGTCTCTCTGTAGCAAAATGGACTTCAAGTTTTAACCCCCTCCCTCCTTCCCGTTTTACTTAAATGTTGTGTTTTGTGTTAGCCTAAAGTTGGTATTTAATTATTGTTCATAAGTGGTGAGGGTCAGGTAAACTTTTTACTCTTTTTTTTTTTCGTTTGTGGATCAGAATTTCAAACTGAAATGAATCCCTACAGTTATTAAACTCCTATATTCATCATTTCACTGTAGCTATATGAATATGTTAGCCTCTAATTTGTACAAAGCACTCTTTCCCACATCTGTTTTTTGGTTTTTTTTGTTTTGTTTTTTTCCTTTTTTCTGGTGCTAGATCTGTGGCATATCACATGTATGCCGTGAGGCAATTGGGTGCGTATTTGCATAGAAATCAGGGCCTTTTAAATCTGTATACAGCACAAGGGTCTTGATTTGGTATTAAGGTAATAGCACACAATCAATCCCTTTCTATTTTTATATATTATATAATCCCCAACCTTGTCACTTAAGGAGTAGATTTGGGAGAGAAATGAATGATCAGTTTGTTTCTTATCCCATGAAATCATGATAAGGAGATAATGATATAATCATTTTAGAATGTTTTATATTCAGAAAACCCCCAGTTTTTATATACTTTAGCTAAAGGCCGGCCATTTGGGATCGTTTCCTCCTCTTTTTGAGTATCAGCTGTTCCTATTAACTGATAGGAAAGACTGCACCTTAAAATGGGAGTGGTGGTTGGTTTAACATTGTAGATGGATGTGCATCACTGTAGTATTGGCCAGGCCAGGCCAGGCCTTGATGTCTGCATAGCGCACTCTACTACTGCCTCCTAAGCAGGCAGCTGTGGTGTTATTCCCCTTGTATCTCCCCTTTATATAATTACAGCTGTCTTTATATTCTTTTTCCTCAATTTCCTTCATCTTCTTATAAAGTAGCATTTAGCCACTGTATGTTTCTTGTTTTGAAATTAAATTTGCCCCATTTGATACAGTATTTTAGTATTTTGGAAAGGGTTGTTTTCTACTTTTACTTTGAAAAGGGGTGGGGTTCAGGGAATGATGAGTTGTGCATAAGCCAATTATGTTTATTACTTTGAGTTATGTTGAGTTTTTTTTTCTTTCTTCTCCCCAATCTTTCTTTACATATTGTAAAGTCAGCCAGAGATGACAGTAAACACAGTTCTGAACAGCAGAAATAAACTTAATCTGTTTAACCCATTTGGTCCCATTCATTGGTTTAAGTCACTGATTCTGTAGTCACATGAATCATAAGCCTCTGAGTCACACCACATGCAGTTGGGTATGTCTGCCACTAGAGGGCGCTGTTGCCTCATGCACTGCTCACTGTGGACTTCGCATGTCACACTACATAGTAGGGGTGACGAATTAAAGGAGAAAACATGAAGTGGCTTCATAAGGTGCAGCCATAACAGCTTCAGTGCTCCTCAGTACAGTTTCTCTGAGGGTCTGAACTCTACTGGAGGGAGTGAACGTCATTCTTCTAGAAGATTCTGTACACTCAGGGAAATTACTGTAGGGCTGCACTGCTTAGAGCCCTAATTACAAAGAGAAATGCACATTTGAAGGCAAACACCACAGACACTAGTGCAGAGATGTGGAAAAAAAGTCATGTGGTCAGAAGAGTCATCCATCACCATTTTCTGGACAAGTGGCCACCAAGAGAACCAAGTACCAAGGTATTCAGAGTGATCACCTTCATAATGTGATGAAACATTTCTGTCCTGATGGGAGTGTCGTCTCCTGCAGGATGATGCTCATCACTGAACAGTTTGATGAGGATGAAAATGATGTAAATCAGATGCTGAGTCTTCACAGTCTGCAGATCTCAGCCCAGGTAGACACCTATGGGAGATTTTCAAGTGACATGTTAAGGCTCTTCGCCACCATCATCAAAATACCTGATCAGTGAATATCTTCTGGAAGAATGGTGCTCCATCCCTCCAGTAGACTCTCTACGTGGTGGTCTATCGCTTCTCTATAAAACTCCTACTTTAAACATTTTCCTTTCTGATTTTCCCTCAAGAAGTTGATGTACCATAATCCTGAGGATTTAACAGGACAACTGCATTGTTTTGTGAAGCATAATAAAACACAGACAACAGAGATTATTGATATAGCATCTTTATAGAAAACAAATTCTTCACATTTCCAAAAAAAAAACAAAACAATTTTTTTGTCTTTTTCTCACTTGTTCATATTTTTTTTTTTTTAATTTATTGTCCATTCATTTATGTGGTAAATCTGAACAATTGTAACATCCATCTGTGTCAGAGGCTCTTGCTGAGTTGCTGGGGCTTGGTAAGAGGTGTCTGATAGAACCACAGGCATTCACAGCCGTGATGATGTTGAAAACGGTGTTGAACACCAAAAGAGGTCCGTAGCACTTTGAAATGGTTCCCATCAGTGCAGGAAAGTCCCCACTTACTTTTGTTAGGAGGGTAGGTTTCTTAGTCACCACCAGCGATGGCAGCTGCAACCAAAGCTCACATTCAGCCCACAGTAGTCACGTCCCTCCACTTCAGCAACACTCCAGTTTTAGCCTAAAGGCACCTGTGTTACAGCGCTTTTGCTTTTGTCGATATGCACTTCTATTTCTCTCTAAGTCCTGCGGTTCCTAACAGCTAACCCTAAAGAGTCTCCCACACCACTACATCTATCCAGGGTGCAGCACGACGAGCAGGACTTCGCTTCAAACCCAGAAACAAGAGAACAATCATAGTACGCTATAGTTTACAAAACTTTGTAGAAAAAAAATAGTGACAGAGAGGAAAAATAAGATACAAGTGTTTTAAAAAAAACTAGCCTGCACATTGTTCTGCTTTCCAAACTGTACCATGGATGTGACTGGTAATTGGTTTTAACACAGCTGACCAAAAATAATAATAATAATATGACAAAACAGATTTGAGCATTAATCTTTACTATTGAGTAACTGTGAACTCAACAGCACTTGCAGATCTACTTTGGGCATATTCTCACTCGTCCATGTGTCATAATTTTTGTGGTCGGCTGCGGTGTTCTTGACCTTTGGTCTGAGATAAAATCTCCTTCATTTGATCACTGCCAAAGCATGTCACTATATATTTATGGTAAAAAAGAAAGAAATTGCTAATGGCTCAGCTTATTCTTCACTGTACAAAACGGTTCACCAACCGCTGTGTGATTATTTTTTTTACTTTTGATTTTTAGATTGTGTGTTTTAAATAGCTTGGCAAACATGTTTGCCTGCCAAGTCTATCTCTGTAGCACAAATACCAATAATTCCATTAGGAATACCCTCTTAATAATAC
>OMLB01029471.1:0-21313 GCA_900302555.1 Myripristis jacobus | reverse complement strand
CAGCCTCAAGAAGCTGCGTTACACATCATACAGTGGACAAGAAAGGCAAAAGACACACACGCACACACACACACACACACACACACACACACACACACACATACATACACACATACAGTGGGTCTCAATTTTTGCTAGAGCTACCTTGCATTATAAATATATAAAGTTAAAAAAAGTGCTTATTAAAAGAAACTATAGTGATGTGATAACTTCCAGCAGTGTCACTTTTCTGTTTGTTCTTGACCAGCACTAATATGAAATGTTAGGGATCTTTTAGAGGAAAACAACGACACCACCCACTTGAAGTTGTCCGCCAACACTGACTTGGATTGTCACAAAACAAAAAGGAAACAAAAAACAAAATTTGGCCAGCTCTCCCAATAACATTCATTCAACTCGTACAAAACCATTAATTTCTTTTAGAGGAACGCATAGCTGAATACAAAAAGGACTGGTGATCCATCAAACGAGAGTGCTGGCCACTGGTAACATATTGCTACGATGAAGCACTCTCTGCTTTTGTCACAGATTTAAGTTGGAACACAAAACAACAAGTACAAATTAAAAACAATTAAAATAATAATAATTGCACATAACCTTTGAGAGACGAAATGTTCGATATGAGGACATCACAAAGCCAGAATTTGAAGATTGGGGCCCATCCTTCCAGAAGGGGGATGGGGGAGAGAAAAATGGTTTCGCATACAGAGGTTTCACTCACTGCAGTGCCCGAGCCGCACTCTGACAGACGCACAAACCTGTTTGTTTTAAGAATCACAAGGGAACACATTCATGAGTCGTGGCTGCAAATGGATGATTCTCTGTATCCTTGTAAGTGCCTCTCTCCTCCCCGTTTCATTGTTTGCTGCTGAAAACAATTTCATCCTCATATCTCCAAACTTGGTCTCTCCGTACCGCTGGAGAGTTTGACTTTGTGTCGACTCCGAGCACTTAGGCAATCATGTACTGAGTGATGGCTCTCAGGGCATAGAGGAGCTCCGCCTGCAGCCGGGCCTCCATGATGAGTAGATTCACATGTATCTGAAGCAGAGAGAGGGAGACATTGTTTAGACAGAGCAGGGAAACAGGATTTTGCAAAGCTAAATAGATTTTGATTTAATGAATTATTTTAACAAAATACATAACACACAATATTGCAAGTAGGTAAATGCTGCAGTGTGTGCTGTATTTTACGGAGGTGTGTTGGTGAAGGCTGTCTCACCCTCTCTGAAGGTTTGAGTGGGGCCCACGGCAGCGGAAACACTGAGGTCTTGGTAGCGTCTGGAAAGCAGGCCACTGCCTTGATGTAGAGCTTCAGCTCTCTCTCCAGCAGCTGGTTGACTTCCCCATAATCATAATCATCATAGCTGCAACCACACGCACACATGTATATACTGAGTAAATACAATTACTACAGACATTTCATCAGCAATGTGGAGAAGAAAAAAAAGGTTAACAGTGAACATCAGAGGTTTACCAAATTTGACTCAGCAGTGGCCGAGATACTAAGTGTGAACCTTGTGGCCATGTTGGCCTGGTGGTGGCGCTGTGGTGGCCAGTCAGGTTTACCGTCAAAATGTAAGACCCCAGAGCCAAAATCAAGCATTCCCCCACATTTCAACCAAAACAGACCACCAGAAGCTGAAAAATCCCATGGGACTGTCAAAAGGATGCACAAATGGACCTCAATCTTAGATCATGGGGGACAAAATCAAAACACTGTTTCTAGCATGATGTTGTTTTTTGTTATTCTTTCCTTCCTTTAAGGACCACTTTGGGAATAAGAGTTTCTGTAATTATTTCATCCTCTGGAATTTACTGCCACAATTCTCTTGAGCAATTTTGTTTTTGAACTGATATAAAATTTAATTCACTGCATAAAATGAATTAGCATGCCAGAATGTGTATGGTGTTGGTCTGGTGCGTTTGGTCCTACCGTATTCCTAGTACACAGTGGATGTAATTCCAGATAGCCCTCTTCAGATCGGCGCTGTGGGATGAGGGAAGGGTCGTGACGCTCCGGAATCGGTCATCCAGCAGGTGCCCGATGTCCGAATACAACCTGTTGACCAAGGAGAAGCCGTGGTCCTCCCAGGAATAGTCCTGCACAATAAATAATAAACACATTCTCAAACTGAACATCATGCAAGCCTATCCATCAACACACAGTTCACTTCAGGGTCACTAAGTGAACTCAAGGCTATAAAATATTAAATGAAGCTATTACTTTAATAGGACTAGACTAGACTGTAGCACGAGAATATTTTGCAGCATCTTTTATCCACTCAAAAGATAAAAAGGATATACAAATATTTGGATAACAGTAAAAAGGATTGTTCCCAAACAGCTGTCTGTTCTCCAAACAACAAGGGGTACAACATCTTTACATTAAATTCACTTTAATATGCTCTTTTTGCTCAAATAGGTCAAGGAAAACAAATAGCTTGAACAAAGCCCAGAGTTTGGAGGAAATACAGGGAAATTTAGCCACTCAACATCATTTGTAGTCTTCTCTTATAGAGGGGTTGAAGTGTGTGACAAATCACTTAAAATGTGTCACATGTATGATTGATTTGCTGGCTCTGGTTGGAGCTCCCTGTCACCAAATTTGCATCTTTATTTGGTCATTACACACTGAAATTAATACGAGGCAGACCATCTCAAACCTCCTCTGACTGTAACATGGATGCATTTTCAAAGATTACCGGTCATGGTAAGGAAAATGGGTTTTGGCCATAAACTGGACCATTCAACCACCAAATACTAGTTAGGAAGATGGACCTATTTTGCCAAAAGGCTGAAAAGGAGTGGCAGGAGTGGCACTGGGTCGCAGTAATATTTACACTTTGTACTGATACAAGTACAGAAACACGTGCCTACCAAGAATTTCTAAATGTCCTGTCCTCACCTGTACTCGAAACACTTGGAAGTGGTCCTCCTCCCGACGGGCAAACTCCTGATAGCAAAAGTCAGGGTCTGTGATAAAACGTGAGGGGTCTGCAAAGTACATCATCTCCTCCTCTTCCTCCATATCTAAAAAAGGGACGATGGTAAGGAAAGAGGAGAGGGCAGGCAGAGTGCATCAATAAATTTAGGCTAGTTGATGAGTGATAATTACTCAAGTTTCACACCACGTGTATTAAATTTAACTCTCAAGACAACGATCAGAATGTTGTGTCAATGTGTGTGGCAACACCCAACAGCGCACGTGTGTGTGTGTGTATTCCTGTACTCCTGTGCCAAGTAGGTTACCTGTTTGCTGGAGTGTCTGGGACTGCAGGAGCCGCTCCCCTCTTTTCTCCCGCTCTTCCTGGGACTTCTGAATCTTATCTTTCAGACAAACCATGTCACAACTGGAGTCCAAAGACTATTGAGACAAACAGCAGACACAAAAGGTCTAATGAAGTAAAATTGGCTTGAAGTATGAAAAGGACCTGTTATTTGTCATTTGTTCTATGAAATGTTGTCTAAAACAATTTGAAAATGTATTTCTCATATTTCCCTCTGATACTTACACAAAGAAGCCTAATAAATTAAAGTGAAACTAGTTTTGTATATATTTTAATACAGGGAAACATGTATGCTTGTATAAATGAACCATCTATTTCACAGTATGAAATTAATATTCTAAAGCAAAATCCATGCTAAATGTTAAATCCACGCTAAAAGTCAAGGTAAAAGGTAAAGCACCTTAAATATATATTTTTAGTACAAAGACAAAATAAGTGCAGTTTTGTTCAATGATGAAAATAACCTTCAAAACCAATATCTGAATGTAAAAGATGCCAAAGTTAAACAGCACCACCACCTCCCAAAAAAAATTAAAAATTACAAATATTGGTTGAAATGCATACATTTTCTGTTAAGAGACTTTTATAAGATTTCTTTGTGTCGATTTGTGAAAATAAATGGAGGCAAGAGTGGAGAGATACTTCGGTAATACACTGCATTGTGCTCTGCGAGTCTCTGGTGCTTTAATTTATATGAAATAAAAGCCTGATTTGTTACCCGTCGTCGTGTCATGTGCTCTGAGGGAGTGGCGAGGGACAGAGGCACATTGGCATTGCCGTTGGCAGCATCAAAGGGGCAGAAGGTCGGTGGTGTGCCGTTGGGAGATTTGGGGAGAGGGACAGAGTCGGTGTCTGTGCCGCAGCCAAACACAAAGCTACACAGGGAGTGGCAGTGAGCCAAGAGCACGACCGCCTGCACCAGCTCAGCCAGTGACCAGCACTGCTCTCCTGTCTTCAGCAACGTCTGGAGGGACAACAGATAAGAGCTCAGCTCAGTCAGACAGCTCTCCTGACAAGCACGCAAACACCATGGATAGGATTTCGGTTATTGATACGGGCAACCTAAACTTCACGCTGCCTTATGATGATTTACAATGTTGAGTGTGTCTCGTCTGCATGTTGTGCTGGCGCTGGGCTGTACCTGGATGTGTGAGCAGGCAGTGAGCCAGGGTTGGTGGGCCAGCACCTTGTTGATGTGGTCAAGCAGGCGAAGGCGAGGAGGAGCTGCCTCCAGACCCTGCAACCACAGTGGGTCCCCCCCTACCCTCAGGAATTGGGCTGAGTGGAGAGACACTAGGTAGCTGCAGTGATGCCGTGCTGCAGCCTGGAAAGAGGAGAAGATGAGGATAAGGAAAAGGCAAACTGAGAGCAACAAGAGCATGTTATTCTTTAATTTTCCTGTAATATTCTATTGATCCCTGAAGTAGAAATTCATCCTTTCCCCTGCCCCGCCTCCCTAAGATGGTCAAAAAGACGGGTCAGTTAAAGAAAAACATCTCGTGGCTCCTGGGGATTCAGTGAATGCTTGTTGCCATAGCAGACTAAAGAACTGTTTCCAAAACCACAACAGTTCTTGATTGCACTTAAATTATGTGTCACTGACCATGATGGCGATGTAATGGCGGTATGGCAGTGGTAGGGGGCCATCCATGTGCAGGATGTAGTGCTGTGTGCGCAGGAAGCTCTCCAAGTACTGAGGGTGAGAGGCCATCTGCTGGGACACGGCGTCCACGCTCCCCCTGCTGACCAGAGCCTTCATGAACAACAGTGACACTCGCTCCTTCTCAGTGTTCACCATCACCTGTACAAAAACCAAGGACAAAGGAGAAGGAAACCGTTGGTTTATGAGGGCATAAAAAAACAGTGTTGCTTTGCAGGCAGCTCATTCTTTACTGTGATCATGTTCGTAATGCTGACGCAGTAGCCAATGGCATCATCAAAGCACCAGTGATTACATTAAATTAATATCAAAGATGTTGTGGGTCCCATTCAACTACTGAAAACATGCTCTGTCGAAAAGGCTTTCTTCAAAATACTGTACATACAAGAATGAAAAACTTGAAACCGTTTCAGACTGTAGGGCTATGCAATATATCCGTATTATATTGATATTGTGATAACAGATTAGGTATTGTCTTGGATTTAAGATAATATCTGTAATATCTGGCATAACTGATGTCTATTCCTGGTTTTAAGACTTCATTTAAGTAAAGGGATGCAATTTTCTGAACCAGCTAGACTGTTTCAACTGTTCCATTATCATATCCACATTATTAATGATTATTTATCAAATATCTCCCATGTGTATATATCCTATGAAAGCACTAATAGTCATCCCTTCACCACTGGCACAATATCGATATTGAGGTGTTCAAAGATATTATGAGACTAGATTTTGTTTATATCTCCCAGCCCTATAAAATGGAAAACAAACACACAGCCATTCTTTATGAGAGTTATCAGAAGCATGTTTGGCCCTGAGGTGTTAATGCTGCTGCAATGCAGGACAACTGGTAGCCTTCAGTGTCCACTCCATGTGTTGACAGGCTGCGACTGGACTTTGGATTAGAGCTGTGTTATACACCTTAAATCAAGTCTGAGGCAGCGCGGTCTCAGGGAAACAGCAGCCGTGATGCTGTAATAACTGCGCCACTGGCAAGTGGGTGCATTCCTCACATTATTCTCTCTGCAAACACAACAAGCAAACAAGCTAACTCTGCAGGGAGCTCACACAGACTCTGACTCATGGTGGCTTCAGCAGTGTCAGATCTGATGAGCTCATATGAATGATAGGTGCAGATACATGACAAACCAACATGTAGAGCACATAATGATTTAAATGTCTACGTAACAAAAGTGGATGCTGCAAATGAAAACAATAAATTGCCTACTATCTAGTTGAAAACAGGAAAAAACACGCAAATTCCTCATTTCAAAGGGGATTTACATGATGGGAAGAACCACAGATGAAGGAACTGATCTGAAAGTATTGCTTAGGAGGCCTTGCAGAGGGAAGCTCCACAGCAGCAAAGGAGTGAGGAGACCAAACACACAAACAGAGGAACGACTGGGCCGTGGAGTCTGAGGCCAAGAGAAACAGACCCATGCAGAGAGGGAAGCTGGACTGCCCTCATAGGCAAAGCCATTTATTACTTCTCTCGCCCTCATACAATGGCCCCTAGGAAAAGGTGTTTGGGAGTGCAGCCACGGGTGAGGACCCAGTTCTCCCGTGTGTGAAATCTGAATCCACAGCCCGCCTAAAGCCAAATGCTTCACTGCAGCTCAGGCTATATAACTGCTGGCAGAGGTTTTTCCTTTTAGCAACATGAATTGCTATCTAGGATTATTACGGGCCTCTCATATCAGAAGCACTTCAACTTATGTCATGGATGGTTGCGGCAAATGGCGACTGGCAGAGCTTGTTACTTAATTTTAGCCCCGTGCAGCTCTTTGGCATTCAGCACCATGTTTATCTGGCTGGTAGCTCCATGTGGTATTTCACTTCTCCCTGCAGCAAATGAGAACTTCCTCCCAATCCTGCAGGAGGCTCCAATTCCTGACTTATATAGCACCCAAGCCGAGATGTTAAAGGCTCGAGACGGATCAGATAACACATGATTTTGAGAACAATATACTAGAAGTCTAACAACTCTCTCACTTTAATTTCAACGTCAGTTATACATGGTAACATATAAGAGTCTGAAAAGAGAGGGAGAAAAAAGGGTGGGAGAAGGGCATTAGCATTGAACCAAACCTGCTCAGACCCTGACCCACTTTTCTCTGTCAGTGAACATGGGAATTGGTCTGGACAGGACCTCGAGCACACAGGTGCCTGCCAATCAAAGAGCTATTGACATTGGTGCATTCACACAAGTATCTGTCTGCAAAAACAAGTGCTGGTGAACAGCAGGGAGCCTCATGATCTATTTATTCAAATGCCGTTACAGTAAACGTATTTAGGCTGTGTGCAAAAGAATAAGGAGGGGGAAATCCAGTGTAAAAGACAGTAACATTTTTAAAAAATGATTTATTTTGCAATAACTGGCTTTGCTGTTTCAGTGTATAAGTGTTTTTAGCCATGCCACTTAAGTGTGCCAGCTCTAGATCTCTGGATGTAATGGACTAAGAGAGTGACTGCTCAAATTTGCATACTGCATGTTTCTGACAAAGGTGCAGTATGCGATTTTGAGCAGCAGGTAGTGCCATCAGTACAAAAGCTGTAAACACACAAACCGTACACACACACACACACACAGCATGATGTACGTTCTACTGAGTCAGTGTTAGTTGTCAGCCACTGGGTGAAAACCTTAAGTGAAGAAAACGAAAGTGTTTTTTTATGATGGAAATAGTAGATTTATCTCTTACAAGGCTTTCGTTGAATAACTTTGTCGCTGAGCTTCAGTTTGAAAATGCAGTGAAATGGTACACTTAGCTACAAGGTAAGCTCCGAATGAACTGTTTGTAACACTGCATCACTGACTTTGGAGGCTTTCTGTTCTTTTTGTTAGGGGGCTTTTTAGTTGAGGGATTTGAACTTAGCTACACACAGCATATGTTGCTTACCTGAACAACAAACATCAAATCTGGTCATTACTTCCATAAATGTGGTAAGTTTCCTATGATAATATTAGTTCAGACTGAGAGAACAAGTCTGGGCCTTCAACAACTTCAAATGAGTATGTGTTAGCCTTCTAACACCAGAGTCATTGCCCCACAAAGCTGGCATGAGCTTAACTCTGAGTGTGTTGGGGAGCCCGGGGAAGGGGATTTAGCCCCTAACAAATCAAAGCAGCCAGACAGGCTTGGCTATTTTCAGAGCTCAAAATGCAACAGTAATTGATGTAAATTAACAACACTTGTGAACCCCAGTGCCATGTTATAGTCATTTTCACATTTGAACATGCAACTTATTACATTTCACACCTAATTATGAGTAGCACAGCTTGCATGGCGTCCACTTAGTCTTGTACCATAAGTAAAACTGCAAAGTGATGCCGTGTAGTTTCAATGGAGCTTACTGGGAGAAAAAAGCGAGTTCTCTTCCTCTATGCTGGATTTCTTCCTATATGCTTATTTAACAGCAATGTTTGCAGCAATGTTTCTGTTTCTTCCACCATAAATTGCATTGCAGCTGTGCTGAGAGTATCTCTCAGTGACATAACAGGATTAAAATTTTGTCTAGTTTGCTGCAGAATAGCAAGAAACATACCTTAAAATGGAAAAACACCACTAGAAATACAATGAAAATTTCCAGTCCTTGTTTTTAAATTGGGATTGGACCGGAATTTTTATGCTTGATTTTTCAATACACACTTTACACTTTATAGAGCCAGTACCTTTTTATTCAGTCACCCATAGTTTGTCTGTTCACTTTGGCAGCATCACATGGGGGTGAGACAGATATAGATGTATTACAAATTATGGCCATTATGGTTTACTAAAATGCTTTTGGCACATGGTTGCATTATATATTGACTGGCAAAAGCCTCCAGCTTCATGCATCATGGCACCAGAAATTAATACAAAACAAAAAATTGTTGGCAGTATATTAATTTACCTAGACAGGCAGCCCAAATATTAACACTGTTTGGGGAAACACTGTAAAATCCTTCAGTGTGAATACATAAGGGTTGACAGTTTCTTATGAAAGACAGAACAATATCCCACTGTAGCCATGATGCAAGCTGATCATGGTGGGTCAGGACGGGCAACCGGATGGTGATTCAAGCTCATATTTTGGTAAGCATCCTCCCTGCTGGAGTGTCCAGGAGCAAGGCCATGATTCATGAACTGTGTCGGCAGCTGACTCTGCACTCTGACCTCCCAGTGGAAGTAAGCAAGTGACAAAAATTACTGCATGGGGGTCACAAAGCAACACTTCATTCTTATCACCAGGCCTATTAAAGCTTGATAGGCATCCTTGAGGATCCCCATGTCCTACTGGGGTGCTGCATGTGACTCCACTGCCCACTCCCCTGTAAATATATCAGCTTTCACTAGGGCTGCAGAGCCAGATAGCACACCGACTGACTTCACAATCCAGAAAACAATACATCCAGTAGAAATGTAGAGACAAACAGAAAACACAGCAAATGTCTACAAGACAGAATTTACAAACATAATTTAACTGACAAATCACTATTAGCCCTAAAGTAATATTTAGCCCTAAGCTTTGAGAGAAGCAGTAAAATATGTCACAGCACCTTCATGTGTACGGTCCATGGAGACAGAATTTGCCGCAGTGTGAATGTCTCGCCATCAAATTAAAGAAAAAAAAAAAAAAAAGGTGTTTTTGTCTCAGCTCATAAACATGTCTGGACACAGTCTAAAGAAAAAGTTATATTGAAACAGGAACTACAGTTCCTCTGAGCTTTGTCACAGCCGGAAATGACACATCCTACAGTTTTCACCGAGTCTGCTGACGGCTTAACACTACAACTAAAATCAAAAGCCAGACAAGCCTACTGTTCAAATTGAGACTTTTTTTCACAGCTCATGTCTACTATGGATTTTAAAAATTTTCACACCCAGAATATTCTGTTATTCAGTGACTGACTGTATCTGAAACATGTAAAATGAACCATCAATATCAAAGGTAAAATGCAGCCAATTACATACATTTATGCCTATTATACACTGTTAAAGAGAATGTTTCACAACAACTAGTCAAAGGGTATAGATAATTTACACCAGTGGAGTAAGGGTGACCACCCAGCTACGCAGCTGTTATTTCTACACCCTGAGCACAGGCTCCAACAGCTGCACAAAACACACCTTCTCATAAGGCTATACACATTATTTACCCACGTGAGGGGAAAAACAACTTGGCAACGAAGGTGTGTGGATATATAAAATAAAATCAACCTGTCATCATAATTTTAAGTATCTGTGTATGGTTTTATGAGGCATACTGCAGGCTCAGACATAAATAAAAATGCTCATGTTCTATCAGAACACAGGCATATTAAGGCCTTGTATGAACAACTTGCTAAATAAATGACAGCGTATGCCCAGGAGCTACTGATTTTGAGAAGTAACAATTTCTCTTGTTAAAAAGGCTAGAGGATGACAAAGAGAGATAGCGATATTTATATTGAAGCACTTCTGTATTCAAATCACAAGATAAATTCAAACTTGTGGCCTGTAGAGAAAAAAAAAATCACAGGTGCAGATCATTTGACATTCAAAAATCACACATACATACACACACACACACACACGCAAAAACCCTCCCTTCACAACACACAAGAGGTCATTTGTTTATTGATCAGAGCAAAATCCGAGGCAGAAATGACATGAAAAACAGGAGTGACATCACTGAAGGGAGGAAAGGTAAAGGAAGACAAAGAGAGGCTTTGATAACAGGCTGACAAACAAGACTGCAGCACTGTATGCACAAGAACATGAACAGAAGGGTGCATGACCAAGACAGAACAAAGAAGTGGAAAACGATGCCAGCAGTCTTCCAAGGGTAAATGTGTCAGCGGGAGATATTGGGGAGGGGGGCAGGCGGTGGGCTGCAGATACAGGAGAAGGACATTCAATCTGCATTCCAACTGAGCCTGAAGGGGTCTGTCCTGATCATGCGCCAGTGTCCTGACGGCATTAACTAACTCATCCCCCCTTCAGCACCGGAAACACAAGCAGCCAGGCCTGTTTTTGGCTGTGCAACCTGAACTCAGGGAGTAGCGCAAAACAACCAGCTGCAGCCCAAAGAAAGGAGAGAGGGAGGGAGGAGGGAGCTGCTGGGTAGGACAGGAGAAACAACCAAGACAAACAAAACACTCAGTTGCATGATGAAGAAAACGGGGCAAGCCCAACATGAATGATGAATCTGTGTGTCAAAACACAGCATTCAGGTAGAGCAAGGAGATGTAGGGTACAGCAGACCCTTGCCAGTGCATCAGAATAACAGAATAATTTATCACGTGCCCTCTTCATGAATAGGCCACAGACATGTATGCTAATGTAATGTGCTAAAAAAAAATGCCAGTGCTTGCATGCCTGCAACGAATCAGTTTTGTTTCTTTTAAGAAATAGAGATTAGGGAAGCGAATGTTGTAAGTAGGCGTAAAGTCAAACTTTCGTTTTCATTTGTGTGGCCAGTTGTCTAAATACAAGCCAGCATCGATAGTTAACCCCAGTAACGGTAAATTTCTCTTCTCTACCTTCGTGCTCTTCCTACATTTTCATATCACAAATAGATAACAAGGGGGTGGCTGCTCCTCCAACTAACAGCCTGATCCAAATGTGGTCTGTGATACTTGCTACATGTTGACTGAATAAAACTGAAGGTAATGGAGATAAACAGCAGGCCCTGAGCAGCTGTGCACAGTAGAACTGAAATTGGGCATGAAACAACAGTCAAAAGATGTGAATCCCTGGCTGCTCACATTCCTTCCTCTGTTGTTCCATTTCTGGATGCTAAGCTGCAGCAAACATGTCTTTGACTTGCACTGGGAACAGCGCCCCCTTTCTGTTGCAAAAGCAAGAGCACTACAGAGGAGAAAAACAACTTTGATTGGCAGTTCAGTTCACCCAACATAACAGCACAATAAAGTCGTCTACATAAAGGAGGCAGAAAAACGAACATCAATCCTCATTGGGCGATTTATCAATAACATTTTTATGGCTGTATCCTTTAGGCCAGTCATAAAATAATATCCAGTGTCAAAAATGGCACTGCATTACTTCACAGCCATACAGGCAATTTCTCCCCGTGTAAATGTTCAGATGATGTCATCCTCACTTATCGCCTTCTCCAACACTGCAAGTCATTTAACATTAACTGTACATTTCAGCGGTGCTATTTAGCCAAATGGAATCGACATCAAAGTTATAAATGAATACACAACGCAGCACAATGGACTTGTGGAAAAACATCCTTGGTGGAAAAAAAAAGCCAAAGACAAATCTTGTGGATGTTGTGTGCTCATGCAGCGATTGTGATGGTGATGTTACAGCTCACAGCGAGTAATCAGACACGTACGATTTCATCTCACAGCAAAATGCACATTAAAACCCAGATAGGCACACTGGCGTAGGTGCTGCGTGCGTTATATGACAAATGAATTGTCGGGCATGGAAACTCTACTAACGCTGAGCAAAATGTCAGTTCCTAGCCATGCATGAAGCTGTAAAATAATGTCTTTAGCATATGAAAGCTATGCTAACTGTGGCAGGACACTACTGGCTGATTAGATAGATAAACCGTTAGCTAAGTTAGCTCAGTTAGAAGTTCGCCACGGCTAGCCTGCCACTGTTTAACGTTAACGCCACTAGTTAGCACTATGTGAAAAGTTGAAAGAAAATAACAGGCTCTCTATATTTTATAACACTCGTTGTTAGCCGGCCAAACAGTTGGATGAAAGCGGACAAAAAACCTGAATGTGAGAGCTGGTTAAGTGGCAAGTGAACCATTGTGAGGGAAACTAAAAATCCCCTCGGCAAATGAATGAACGTTAGGACTTCAGTTAGAGAATGAAGCTAACCTCGGTAGCCGCTAGCCTCTATTAATTAACGTTACGTGAAAAACCCAACTGACGTGAACGTTATTTGACGTTTGCGTTCGTCTTACCTGTTTTTGGACTCGCTGGCATTGGGTTCTAAGGGGGTATTCCATTTTATTCGTACAGATGATCATTTTCCAAAAAGTACGCTAGTGCATGGATGCGGCTCTGTCTTTCTTGGTACCTTCCAAGCTAGCTAACAAAAGGCGAGAAGGCTGCCACAGCGGTGCGGGGCTGAGAGCTGCTCTGAGCGGCCAGCAGCAGCGCTCATAGGAGAAAAGCTGCCAGGCTCGCTGACAGCTCCAGTAACAGTGCGGCCAATCAGAGCGCAGGGGGGCGGGGCCAGCCCACCGACAGGGTTATCCAAATGCAAATGAACATCTGCAAACAACAGGCTCAGAGGCAAAAACAGGCCAGGGCATAGCCACTCAGGCTACCAAACTCTCAGAAAATTTACTTTTTCTGGGACAATTTGTCTAAAAATTATACCAAATTCTTGCACGGTCTACTTTATGGTGGCTGAACTGTTTTACGGTGTGCCCAAGTGAATTTAACTGCAAAATTCAAGCCTGACAGATTATCCTAGACTATCCCTTGCTCTGCAGTCACTTCTCCTTGCAGACAACCCCTTCACATATTGGTTTCATCCAAGTTTCCTAAGATTAAAGATCTGCTATTAAAGGCATGCAACACTTTCAGTGACCATATTTAAACATTACTTTTGAAATGGGCTGGGATATGTTTATCTCCCAATTTGATACCATCATGGTACCTGGGTGCCGATTCAATATGTATAGCGATTCTTAAGTATTGCAGTTTGATATTATAATTTATTGCGATTTTAGTTTTTTGACCTGTCCTCTAGTTTGTGGACGTGAAGTTTCATGAGGCTGTGATTATCCTAAAGGTCACAATAGGTGTATACATTGACATCAAGTTGACATCATCAAATGTGAATGATCAGTCATTGAATCCACAAGAGTCTCAGCTTTCCAGTGAGACCCAATTTATGCAACTCCAAGACTATTTAGGCCCCGGGATGCACAAATGCACAATTTTAGAATAGACCAAAATAACACATTTGTGCTGCATGCAAACAACTGCATGGGATTAGATTAAGGTGGGCATGTCTGCAAAGAGGAGACCTGTGGGTGCCCAGACACCCCATTTTCTTGCAGATACTGTATCTTGAGTTCAGAGGTCAAGGGACTCCTTTGACAATACCCAAATTTAGCCTAACTCTGGGGCAATCTTTAGTCCCCCTGCTGACAACCTGGCAGGACATGTTTGGTACCTTGAAATAAAAGAATTGCAATACCATAGAACTGCAAACTGCAAACTACTTAATCAAATCAATTATCTTAATCAATAATCAATTTCCACTCCAATTTTTCCACCCCTGAAACTGAACTACAGTCTGGAATTAGATCATACTCAAGGTTGCAAATCACATAAAAGAGAGTTGTAACTGGACTCAAGAGGGATAGATTCTAGACTGGCTGATGTAGACAAACTCAAATATCATATCATCTTTGACCAAGTACCTTTATCAGTGCTGTAACACTTACTATTGGTGCTTTTCAAATATACTTACACACAAGAGAACTTTGATAAACAATCATTAGTCATGATGACCAAGAAAGTGGAAGCAAAGAACTAGAACCTTCTAAGCTGTTCAGAAAACTGTCCCTTTACTGCAGCCTTTACAACCAGGAAAACACCACATTTATGCCACATTACAGCATCCAAAATCACAGACAACATCAAATCTCACATTGACATGATATCAATATGTGGGCAAAGTTTAATCCAGCGGTCAATCTTGAACAACCAGATCTATATGCCTTCCAAGGTGGGAGAGGGATGTAGCCTGGAGGCAGTGAAAAGCCTCTACCCTCCTGCTTGTTGCATCGGATAGAAATGCCACAAAATGCAGAGGAAAGTTGCATCATGTGTGTTAACCTTCATGCTCCCCTCTGCAGTTGAAGTAAACACGACGCACTGACTGCAGTCTCTCTTTGCCATGTGATGTCTACAAATGACCATTTGGATGGAGGGCTTGTTTAACTGACCCTCCAGTCTGATCCAATTGTTAACTTTTTGTATGGACTTATTCAGTCCACTCTAGCCTTAATGAATAAGACTTTTGTTCTTTGTCAGAAATCTGTGTATTGGCATTGAATCAGTTCATATCAGAATGTTGTTTTTCCCCCTCTCTCGTCGCACAAGAGCCACAGGACAATTACAGTGTCACATTAATCTCAGTTACATTTGTTTGCAATACTTTCGATCTTGGTTTTTATTCTTTCCTTTGCCATTTTTACCATCCCCTCACTGGAGATAATCAGGTGCACACAGTTCATATTAGATGTTCATATTACATTGTGTAGAACCTGTGCAAGCCACGACTACTGTGATTCAATCTATTTATTTATGTGTAACAAGGTTATCGGTGCTTTTATTTTTGTGCAACAGGACTCTGTGTCCTTCCACAGAGAAGACACAGTAGTTGCACGGAGGCTCGAGTAAATGGAGGAAACAATTTGGCTAATTCAGAGAAACTTCATTTCTACGCGGCTACAGCAATGAAACTTTAATTGAATCTCAACACAGCAGTGCATCAAAATGTGGAAATAGGTTAATGCTGTTATGCAAACTATCATCACTAGTAAACAGTGGGAAAAGGGCATGTTTTTTTTTTTTTTTTTTTTAACTGGTTACTGCCTATAAATGAATCCTCTATTTCTGGAGACAAGCATCCACCACTGAATTGATGTGTGAGGGAGAAACTTGTTATACTCAAGGACAAACAGTTTTTAACCCTCTTGGGCACAGATTCGATGTTCTTATGACTGTCTAAAATAAGATGTAAAAACATTAGTTGAAATAAAACAGACTGTATTTGATTTCACCATGTTTAGACAGCCAGATACAGATCAGGCCCGGATCACAAAAGTTCAACCAAGCCCCTTTGTGCTTCTTTGAACTCACCCACAGCCACTTGATTGTGGCCTTGTGCAGTTTCAGTGGGAAAGAGGACTGGTACACACGCATAATAAAACATTTTGAGGCTTTCAGCTAAACAGAGATAAATTCTGTTAAAGTCCTGCTGCCAGAGTAAAATGTTTAGAAAAGGATAACAACATATTTGAATGAAAAAAAGTAGAGCAAAGCTCAAGCAAAGCCGTGGCCAAAAAAAAGGTGACTTGCTCCAACGTCCAAACAACCCTTTATTAGATTAACATGCAGCTCCTCAAAACACCATGTGAAACATACTGAAGATTAGCCTGCTCAACCAGTCCAAAACAAACCAGGAAGCTTGTTTAAGGATCAGGCAAGAAAACAACCTTTTCACAGCTGAACTCAACTGGCTGGGACTTTTTTTCTCTAAAATATAACATTCAATATGAAATGTCAGACCCAAGAAGGGAACTGAATCATGTGTTATTGTGTGTCCCCAACTGTCCCGCATTTCAGAAACTACATAACAGAAAACTAGTTTATGTAAAATGTGCCATATCTAAAACATCCTTAATTTAGGCTACTTTCTTGGACCTAAAAATTAACTGTCATTTTTCTCTTGATTAACCTGATAAAGTAAGTAGCAGCTGCTGGTCTGCCCAAACTGGATTAAAACTGACAAATGATTGACTGAACAGCAAACTAAACATATCTGGACCACAAGGCAATAAACTGCAAGCTATGCTAATGCTGCAGGATTTCTCAATCATTATTCTAAGATTATTATTTGGATGATTCAACACCCAGCTGGAGATGAAAACGTGCAGCTGGGCACAAAACTTCTCGAGGTAACAGAGAGGCAAGAGTGAACTATTTCATTGTGTAATAAGATTTAGTTCTTTTCCCTTCAAAGAGAAGAAAAACCAAACAACATGACAACAGTCTTGACAGTCTTACAGAAGTACTTTTTGGCAAATGACAAGAACCAGTGTTGCTGGTTTGTGTGTGTGTGTGTGTGTGAATCCTGCACATTTTCTACAGAAATTCACCAACGAGAGGGAGGGAATTTCCTGAAAGGGAAGTTTGTTGTATGCGTTCTCTCCTTTACCGCTCTTCTAAACCACTGAGACTTCACCTCAGTTTCTGTGCTCACACACACACACACACACACACACACACACACTCTGTGTTGATCTCACAAAACTTACCTGAACTTGCCACCTTCACTACAGGCAAGGTGGACAAGTATCAGCACTCCACAATAAATACCAGCAGGTTTGGACCGTGTCTGATCTGGCAGGATACCAGGCTTCATTTGAATGTCCTTTTACCTCTTGATGAAATTCTATTTTATTTATTTTTTGTTTGTTTAAAATAGTTATTGTGAACTTTTTTGATTTTCCAGCCATGGGGGTCAATGGGCAAAAATGTTGTCTGCTGACTCTCAACACCATTTGGAGCTTGTACTGTAAACTAGGTTACTTGCATCATTTCATGCATCATTTCCTGTGCAACAACAACTCCGCCAAGTGAAGCTATTGTAACCTGAAGACAGCCTTACAGTCGCTCTGCCCAGGCAACAGCCACAGCGCTCTGTGTTGTTCCTCAGGCCTTTCTTAGCTGCGGTGCCACAGGGATACATAAATGACCAAATGCCTATTACTCGGGTCCAAGTGGTCACTCCACACAGCTGAACAAGGCTGAGAGATGACACTGACCTTTGTCTTCAAAATAAAACAAACAATATCAGAGCTTTAGTTAGAATTTCACACCCTTTTTCACAGGCTGCAAACATACATACACACTCCTTTCTTTCCAACAGGATTCCCAGCAGCCTGTTAGACACTCTGTTCACTGAGTCACGTGGCCATGCCTCTTATCTTCCACCAATGAAAGATTTTTAAATACTCCTTCCCTGTTATGGCACTGACAGATGGACTCCTGGATCCTACTTCAAATATGAAATCACATGACCTGGTATCACATGCAAAGTTGTCTCTGGAAAAATTGGGTCAGGTGCATAAAGATGACAGCCTCTGCTTTGCAGTCATGAAGAGGCTGCCCTATAATGCAAAGCAACCGAACGTCAACATCTGCGTTTGCCAGTTTGGACCGGGAAAAGATGGGTTGCTGCATCCACATTGCACTGTGGGATGAGGCTGGGACGACAGATGATGTCAACCCACAAGCCCCCAGTTTTAAACATCATCTCACCCTTGTGGTAAGATTTGGTACAGCTTGCCTCACTGTGGTGCATGTATATTATTGTTGCGTTGACAGCCTGTGGGTACAGAATGACTTCCCCCTTCTGAGAGAATAGAGAAGCAACGAGTCAATTAAAAGCCCTTCAGGTCTTTGTGCACATCAGTCCAATTATATACACACCACTTGTTTTTTTTTTTTTTTAATTTATTTAATGAGTAGCAGTAGCCCTAAAGTAAAGCTGTTTACTCCATAAGGTTAGGTATTATTCAGTTTAACTACGTGACATTAACGGTTTGGGTTAGGGTGAGCTGACCGAATGACCCCTGTGCTTACATAAGCAAAAATTCTTTCATGCAATTTTGGATTTCCTCTGCCTGAAGTGCAATGCTGGGCTTCCTCGTGCTGCATATCAGCATGTACTTGAGTCTGCAGGAAATTAAATGATGAGATGTTTGCCCGCAGAACTTGCAACACACAGTCCACAGCACGGTCGAATTTACAGCCTTTGGTGTTTACCTACATAAAACTCCCCTGGGCATTGCAGTCATCAGATAAACTTGAATAATGGCACTAGTGGGAGTCAAACAGGGACCTATGGTTTGTTGTTTTAAGGCTACATAATATAAAGCCCCAAGATGAACAATTTAACATGGTGCTTATAAAGTAAATCTTTAATCAAGCGGATCACAACACGTTGGCCATTTTCCCACCTGGATTTGGAGGGCCAGTCTCTGTTCTCACGCACTGAAACAGCCGGATCAGAGAGCAGTTGATGTTGGCAATAAGTCGCTCACCGTCTGTGTTACAGGGATAAAAAGCATCGACAGAATGAACACTAAAGTACTGTCAGCGAGGACCCTAGCAACCAAAAGGATAATCAAGGATAATGGAGGATCTTTAGTGAGAATTCTGATTCATAAAGTCCATGAACTGTTGCGTGTTAGCAAGGTGATAAGGTCAGTCAGTCGCTGATGAAGGAATGCTGACTTCCCTCGTGGTTTGATGACTACTTGGTCCTTTGTCTTTGCTTCCTCTACCCGTTGTGTTCGACTGAACAAACGCTGTGTTTGTCTCCATCTCCATCACAGTATTACTATGCCATTCATATCTCCCAGGCTCCAGACATTTTGTCTACAAGTGTTCAAGAACCAAAATCCACAAATAAGTGTACAAATAACGCAGACAGCTCAAAATGATTTGAAATCAGGCTTGTATTGTTGACAATTCATTGTATACAAAAATAAATTAAGTCAGAATGCGTAACAGTCTCAATTGTGCCTAAATGTGCATAAATGCTATGATAATGATATTCTTAATTTGGTTGGCCTTCAGTTTGACTGAAAACAAACAAGTTTTCACTGAACACCGAGGGCCTTATCCAGAAAGTTGGCAAAATTCTTCGGCTGTCCAGGCAAGAACGGCAGCAGAGCAGAGAGGTCCATAGTCCTCAGGGTGTCTGTCAGGGTGCTGAAAGGTTTGTGAGGAGAAGAAATGTTACTGCTGTTTTGCTGAATGTCCTCAGAGCAGAAACCATGTGTTATTAATGCATATACCAGGTCAGTGAAGAACAAACACACACCTGCAAGTGCAGTACAGCAAGTGAGAGTCCATGTGAAGCTGCCTGGCCAGCTCCAGCTGGTGGTTGTTCATCAGCTTGTCATTGATGACGACCAGCAGAGGCTTTCCTGCACCGAGAGCCTCTAAACAACTCCCCGCCC
Organism: Myripristis jacobus; assembly: GCA_900302555.1. Lineage (NCBI taxonomy): Eukaryota > Metazoa > Chordata > Actinopteri > Holocentriformes > Holocentridae > Myripristis > Myripristis jacobus. The sequence goes on along the minus strand of OMLB01029471.1, from coordinate 1,627 downwards.
CTGAGGGAAAAAGATCAAGATCCTTGTTTATGACTGTAGCTCAGTTTTTTCTCAAGGGATTTTATACATTTTTCAAAAGTAAGGTTCATGCTTTCCAAACGGTGAACACATCCATCAAAACAAACTCATATCCTGAAGTCTAACAACAGCCCAACGCCACAGCAAAATTAAGAGCTGTGGTCCTTTAAGATCACATCTTTATAAAACAACATATTGTACCAACATCAAATCTATACATCATCTATTGATAATGCATTCAGATATAGTTCCACACTCCTTCCATAATCCAGTTTTATTTTTTCCCATACAATTAGCAAAATGCATCCTCTTCATATTTTTGGAAATACTATAATACACAAAAGTTAATGGTTCAAATAGAGGTTTGTCAAATTTGAGAATGTAATACCGTACATTTTTATGTTTGTTGATGTGTGACAGTGTAAGGAGCTAGAAGCACTGACAAACTCGATGAATAACACGTTTCTCCAAAGAAACCACAAACAGATTTACTGATGTAACCGGTGACGTTCTTCAACAGTCCTTTTCTTTCTGAGATTTCTGGGATTCAGGCAGTTTTGGGATTTGTGTAAAACCAGTGACAGGGTATCATCAGACTATTAGAACCGTAGGGTTTTATGTAGTTTAGACAGCTGAGTAAACTCCTGCATGGCCTTGATTTGGAAAGATTTGTGTTTGGCCACTGGAAAAATGACATACACAGTCTTGTATTTTAGGTGAAAACAGTTAAAATTTATAAAGGGACCAAATGGCGATGTAAACGGTTTTGAGAACATGTTTTTATTTTGGAAATGTGTCACAGCATTTTAGAAAAACTAACTTCTCCTACTCTGTTTACGATCTTGGCTCACTAATAATCAAATATGCTTTATGTCTTAACTTGTCTCTCCGTGTCTTTATTTCTTCATGAACTGTTTGCACCTTGTTAACAAGGATTACTGGCTTTGTAAATATTGTCCTCTGGCTTTAGCGTTATTGCTGCTCGTGGTATGAGTGCCATCTGAGGACTGAGGGTTCGGCAGAAACCACCAGGATCAACCGTCCACCAGTGAGGGAGAGCACAGCCTCTCTGGCCCTGTAACAAACCTCCACCTCTGAGCTCGCTGAAATATAGCTGCAACTGGAATGAAATGGGGCCGTGTCTTAATATCACTGAGGTGTGTGGTCTGCTAGCGGAAATCTGATAAATCTGGAAATCCTGATCCACCCCTCCTCTCTTCACCATTAAAACACAAACCACTCATAATTACGGTTGGGCAATATAATGCATGGGATTTTGGATATCTCAATATCGTGATATGGCATAAATATTGTGTTTTCCTGGTTTTACAGGCTGCACTACAGTAGGGGGATGTCATTTTCTGAATATTAAGGATTTTCATTTTCTATATTAAGGAATTTGGTCCAAACACATTTTGATAATTGACGGTTACTATATATATAGTAACCTTTTATTCACTGTTCTAATATCTGTTCTGGCATTTATTCCAATTAGCGCATATCAAATCAGATAATGTGTGATATGCATGTGTAAACAGAATAATTCAAAGAACTTGTAATTGACTTTTTTTCTTGTCTTTGTGTGTGTAATCAACTTGTGAATTTTTAT
>OMLB01029470.1:15708-38959 GCA_900302555.1 Myripristis jacobus | reverse complement strand
TGAACATGCCCGGGCTGCGCAGCTCCTCATTGGGTGAGAGGACCTCTGACGGTGTGGAGGGGGGGAAACGGAAGTGAGTGCCTCCAGAGGGAACGGGAGGGGCGCTCTGCGGGACACCTCGACCTGGGAAGGATAAGAGTGCGCAAAGATGTAAAGAGAGGGAGAATCGAGCCATGAGTTAGTTCAAAAAGGGCCTTTAAAACCTTTGCATTCTCTGGACCTCCAAGTTGACTTTGATTAAGTCATTAATTTCATTTTGCCATGAGGCCCCTGATATAAAGATATTTGGTGTATATATTAAATTGTTTGTGCATTAAGAGGTTACACTTGAACACTGTCAAACAGATTCAAAGTGGTGAGATTAAATCACTCATGCATTTCTCTGGTATTCTAACAATTTCTCGTGAATTAAAATATTCTCCATTTCGCTGAGGGTCCCCAGACCCCACAAAGACGATAAGTTTAAGTGGTTACTCCAAAGAGGTTCAGACTGGAAAGACGATGAAAGGAAATAAAAATAAAGCAGATTCAGAATCTGTTTCAGAGGAAAATTCAGAGGAAAATAAGGAATATGTGAAAGTGTGTGTGTGTGTGTGTGTGTGTGTGTGTCCCATAGCCTAATAATATTACCCAGAGGGTCACAGGCAGACAGAAAGAAAACACTGGGTAATACAAAGCCACAAATTCCCTTCTCTCTCAGCCACCCCTCCTCCTCGTGTCCCGCCCTCCCTCGGTCTCCCTCTCTCTCACTCTCTCTCTCTCTCTCTCTCCGCTCGCTCCTGCCAGGGAGACTGTGGCACTGCAATAAATTCTTGGCATCCATGCACGTGCCAGAATTAAATATTGGAAAAGTCGCTCTTACTGCCATCACAAACATGGGTTGGGTTGCTCTGTTTTTTCCAGCACCACTGAGCGCATGTGTGTGTGTGTGTGTGTGTGTGTGTGTGTGTCTCTCTCTCTCTCTTAAATCTGCGTGTGTGGCTGTGTGTATGAGAGGGTGTGTGAGTAAAAATGGTGTCTATGTGTGTCCATGCGTGTGAGTAGTGTTTATGTGTGTTTGCATATCAATTCGTATTGGCATGGGCCTGTGTGTGTGTGTGTGTGGGTGTGTGTAACCATCAAATCACAACATGTCAGTGTGTGGGCCACATCACAGAGAGGCTGTATTAAAAGCTTCATGCTGCACTTGTGTCACCCAGTATCCTTCACTCCATATGGGCTGTGTTTACACTGGGTGGCCGGGACCAGAACGAGACACGACTTCAGAGGAGGAGAGGGATAAACTGGGACGTGGCATGCTGATGTCTTACCATGTTACACTGTAGGACACACACACACACACACACACACACACACACACACACACCCTGTTCTTGGATGCATATGTGGATCTGCTCTTCCACTTTCTTGTTCACAACAATAATTGATGCGAACCCACTTCATGTGAATATGATTTGATTAGACCGAGTGGCGATTTGATTACACCGAATGTGCCGCGGCAGCCAATCAAATCAAAGCTAGACAAAGGCTCTGTATCAAACAGGCGGTCTGTTTGATTCTTAATGTCATTCGAGGAGTTACTGTGGAGAGTCACTTCAGGATTAATTAAAACCTTAGCTGTTGTGTAAGTGAATGATGAAGTTTAAGTGCCTGCGAGTGTTGCAGAAGTGTGAATTTTTCACATATTAAGTATTTTGGATGGTGATAATTATTTCTTTATGTTTACCAGTGAGATAAAAAGTTAATTTCTGAAGCTTCCCATAGTCCACAAACAGAAGTCTAATCCAGACACAAGAAAGCCAGAGTGCCAAAAATGTTGTCGTGGCAGAATAATGTTGTCGTTGCTTGAATATAATCTCACTGTAACCCAGGAATGTGATCAGGGCAGCTCAAGAAAATAAGAAAAAAAAAAAAACCTTTGAAAAATTATATTTGAGCCATCCCATGTTGTTATTAACTATGTAAAGGTGTCTACAGGTGTAAAGGTATTATTCTTTGATTTTTTTCTGATTTATTAGACATATTCATGGCTCATACCAACTTTCACAAGCACTGATAACAATTGTTAGCAATTTGGATCTTCCAATAATTTTAAAAACCAAAATACACGTGCAACAGATTCTTGAGTGGGCTTAAGTGACTCCCTGTTCAGCATGAAATGGACCTGTTTGAGACTTCTGTTGCATCCATAAGTAAGTCACTGTCTCTGATGCTGCACACAGCTTGGGCGTTTGTTAATTTGGGACGTCGTCCAGGTGTTTATGCACATATGTAAGCCTGAGTGCGTGTGCATGAATATGGATACATGTAATTATGGAGTGTGTGTGTGTGTGTGTGTGTGTGTGTGTGCGTGTTCGTACCAGAGCCCATGTCAATGAAGGGGTAGTTGACCAGCACTAGTTTGTTGAAGTTGAACTTGTAGGTGAACCGCTTCCCCTTGGTCTTGTGGAGGATCCTCTTGTTGTAGTAATATCTGCAGGGAGCGGGACAGACAGTGTTATTCTCGACCGAGACAGTTTACACCCGTCGCCAGCAGCGGGTCAGAAAAACGCCTCTGTTTGTGTCCACACTAGTTCTGTTTCATTCAAAAGCATGAAATCAAGCACAGAGCCGCGTGAAATACACCGACACGGGCTGGTATGCTTGTTCTGAACATTATTACCATTGCAGTCTCCAGCATGTGCAAAAACAACTCGCACACCCCACTATTCATTAAAGTGATTATCTTCACTTTGGGAATTGGATTTAAGGGACGCCCCTCTGTAGCAGGAAGGTAAATAAAAGTTAAAATAGACATGAATATAAAGAGGAGTGTTCACTCTTGGCTCGATAATAGATATGTTTCACTGAAACCAAAAAAATATGCAGAAATAAGGCCATGTAGACACGGGATTATCATCGGCTATTTTATGCTAATGGAGAAAATACACCAAAAAACACAGTATGAAAAGGATTTAAAGCCCTTGCATTGGCTTTTAAATGGTGCATTTATGTGTTTAGAGCAAAAAAGCAACAAAACTTGAAGCATAAAAGAGGGTCAGAGTGATGTGTGTGATGGAGCTGAGGCACGTGCCTGCGCCGAGGCGGAGGAGACAGCAACACTGATTAAAAAGGGAGTGTTTGTGCTCCTAGAGATGGACGACAGAGAAGCTGCTTGTAACTCGTGACAGTTGACAAATTTAGCCGCTCATTGACTTTCCTATCAGAGCACCTTATCAGACTGTCAGACCCCGTATGGAAAAAAAAACGATCCAGAAATCCTGGTGATCAATAGATAGGAAGACAGAGAGAGTGAAAGAGACAAAAGAAGATGAAGAGAGACAGAATGAGGGGCAACAAAAATGATAACCGAGCGAGTTCAGCGTGCGCAAGATGATTAACGATCAAGTCACTGGAAGTATATTCATTTCCTTTTGAGCAGAGCAACCTGTGAATCTTCTCTGCTGAGAAAAGTTGGCTGTTGATGACAGCCAGTTAAAGCTTTCCAGCTCTCCTCAACTTTTATTTCAAAGACTACAGTAACAAATACCTCAAAAACAATGGCTGGACAACTGCTTCATGCATCACTGCAGTCGACAGGCAAGCTTTCTCTCCTCTCTTTCACTTTAAATGATGCCTAATTAGCAATTTTGCCAGCCTCAATTAAAAAAAATATCACCAGCTAGTTATTAAGTTCTAGATTTAGTGTGTGTGTGCACTATTCTGAAAACAGGATGTATGCTTTGTAATTTTTGTGTTCAAATACAGGAAAAACTCTTAGTAAGACATTTAAATTTGAGGTGTGTTTAAAACTGTGGTCAAAAGTCATGCCTATAGGTCATGGAAATTCAGATTTTTGTCAGAAAATTCATGGACAAGTCGAGGGATTTTACACTTGACTTCTCCATTTCCATTTTTTTAAAAAGTTTTGTGGCTGTACGGGACGACTACACAGATGCAAACAGAGCTCCCAGTGCCGCCCACCAGCGGTGAGAACAGAGCGACTCACCAAATAAGTTGCTCGGGGTGTGAACGCGGGGTTAGACTCGAACCCTCGCTGTGGTTACTAAAGTAAGTGAGCCATCAGGACAGCCATTCTGATTTAGTGTTACGCGGCCCGCTCTATTAGTGAAAATGCATTAGTCATCGCCGGTACACAGAGCAGCACAGTGGAGTGAATAGCAGGCCCCTGGCAGTTCGACTACAACATGATAAAATGGTTCCCTCTGACTCACCAATAGCCTCAGGACTCAACCACATTCATATTTCTCTGTAAAGAAGCTCCATAAAGCAGTGTCTCTCATTCAGCTGCGACTAGCCGCTCGATTCTGGGAAGTATAATATGTTATTCATCACTGTCAAAAGAAACAAGCAGAGACGAGTAAAAACACGGAACCCTCTGGCCACCGTGACCTCAGGACTGCGCTGCTCTCGTTTTCTGAGGCACAGAAAGTTTAAAAATGGGCACTTGTTTTCATTACGTCTTAACCAGGATGCCCTCCCTGTCTATCTTGAGGGAGGCAGATTTTCTCTGGAGTGTACTTACTTAATTCTGCATAGGGCATTCGCTGTCAATAGTGAATGATACAGCACAGTAAAGCTGGTCGAGGCAAAGTCTATATCTAACTTTCCATATCTCTCCATCTATAGAGAGCCGGATGGGTGGGGTGAAGATAGTTTATTTACTGCCACACTGATAAAACAGATATTACAGTGACCTTTTTGTAGCTGCCACTTTCATTTTTACTGTTTGATCTTGTGCCGTTTTTAGTACTTGCACCTGCGTTTCCTTATTTCAGTTTCTTGTTGAGATTTTTACCCACTCTGATCTTACTTCTTCAACTTGCACTCTGCTGTATGTTAAAGCAATTTGAAATACCTGTTTAAGAAAGCTGTGTAATTAAAGTTTCTTCTATTATTCTTGTTCTGGAGCAATATGTGACAGCGAAATAAAATGGTAAAAACAGGAAAGAAATGCATATCAAGTGAGCCTGAAAGGATATATACAAATAGCTCAAAATAAACCAAATCACCCAAAAAACAACACACAGTCCCCGGTGCCAAAAATGTAGGACCATATGAGTAAATTACAGATCCTTTCCGGTGGCTGACCCTTTCTTCATCGTCTTGATGTGGTTACAACTGCACTCATCTGGCGCCCTGCGTGGGCCGAAACAAATGAGGATTATTTGCAAATAATATCTGGCCTAGGTCTGGTCAAATTCCTACATACAGAACACAGCCACAGAGCTGCAAAAGTTTTACATTTTTATCATAATTATGATTTTGGTTTCGATGCGTAATCACAGAATATTGCCACAGCTACAACAGTGAGTCATTTAAATTTCATTAAGACTGTCTGATGCAGTTGGAAACAGTCGAGATGTTGATGTAAGACGCTCAAAGTGCAACAAAATAATTAGCCGGATTCCTCAAACCGCTGAGACTAATGATGATCTAACAAAATAATCAGGGTTATCATATTAGCTGTAATCATGCAGCCGTGGATAATTGTACTCCTGCTTCATTGTGAGCAGTGTGTGAGTCACCGGTGCCAACAGATGGAGTTTGGCACAATAGAGAAGTAAGTAGAGTAGGAGTGTTTGAACCAGTCCCTCTGACTCAATGAGTGAAGGGCCTCTCCTGACAGAGCCTACCGCTACGCCCACCCACATACACAATAACACTCAGTCACACACAATCACACTCAGTCACACACGCACACACACACTCGACAAGCAGGCACATAGGTAGACGTATATACACACTGCAAAAAACACACATATGTGGAGGACACACAACCTGTAGACATATAGGTTAACAAAAACACTGCGGATAAAAAAAAACAAAACAAAATAAATGACACATTCAAACATTCTTAGACGCACACACACACACACACTCACTTACACCCGCCAGGAGGTTAACAGCAGCACTTGTGAAATGGTGTTATGATATGAAGCCTCTGTGTGGAGTAAAGACCGGAGGAACATAATGTTCACAGACGCGTGGATAGATGGATGGTACTTTGAACGGGTCGGAGAAAAGGCCAGGCACATGCATGTGAAAGGCACACACTCACTCACTCACACACACACACACTCAAACGCAGAGTATTGAGTCAATATGGGACAGCCAGTCTCACATTCCAGGCGCAGGCTTGCTCGAGGCCTCCAGCTCTTTGAAGACCATTTGAACTTCCTTCAAATAAACTGGAAAAGGAGATTGACGGTATAGACTGCACCCCAGTGTATTTAACACACACAAAGACGCACGCACACACACACACACACATGCACACACACACACTTCAAAAACACTGACTAACTTCAATCAAATGTTTGACATCTAACAGGGGAAGAGCATTCTTCTGACTTCAGATCTAATTAACAGCTCCATTCATATGAGAGGTTTATAAACCACAGAAAGACATTTTACAGTAAGGTTAGCTCCAGCTGGGCAATCTGCGATATAAAAGACTCACTGTGGCCGTACAGAAAGTAACTGTTCCTGTTTGGAATTAACAGTTAAATGCTAAATCCGTTTGAACTCAATTCCTGCTTAAGGATACCATCCGCAATCAATTTGAGCGTCTACATTTTTTGGGCTATTCACGTGTATTATTTAGGAGTGTGACATGTTTCCTGACTAATCTGCGTGCAGCACCACTGGCTCCCATCCTGCAACTAATACAAACCTTCATTGACAATCCCTCGCTTGAGAGGCGCAAATTAAGAAAAATTTTAAAAAGCAAAGAGGATGAATAAATAAAACATCCCATTCGCCCCATTCTGTAATTAAACGAGTCAAAAGCGAAATTATACCAGCTCTGTAGTTTTATTAGTTTTTTTAATTTAATGTAGACTTAACCCAAAGTCAACCACATGTATTTTAATCTGCCCATTTCAATGTACTGTTTGACTTATAAAATGCCTGTAATGAGTTACACAAGCAGTTAGGCTGTATATTATGCATGCTGTACAGCTTTTAATGTACGACAATGCTGCTTTAATGAGCATATTCCTCCTGAAAAAGGTTTTTAGTACCGATGCAACTCCATTGCTTGATTGTTGGTTTGTACAATAAAATCTGTTTTGTTACACCAGCGCCATTTTGCAATTATTAGATTTATTTCTTTTTGCTTTTTATTTACCACTGTATTATGTTATTTTTTATTTTATGTTTTTATTTTATTTTTTTGCATATTTTCTTGTATATTTCTTCTATTTTGAGATATTTTTCTTTCACTTAGATATACCTAAGTGCTCTGCAGGACTCCATTTTATATTTACAGCTGCAACAAACAGAATTTCCCCCTGTTGGATCAATCAAGGAATCTGAATCTGACTTTCAAACCAATTAAAATGTGACATGTCATGAGCCTGTTTTGCCATGCTAGTTAGTGCAGCATATTCAAGCTGAGAACCCTTACAAACTATTTGTTAAATAAAATAAAACTGAGCGCTGTAGATATGATTTTTTTTGTCCAACTGTAGTCCTGTACAGGCGCAGAAATGGTTACACTTCTTCGGATTCGGGTCTAAACATGAACAAAATAGCATGAGCCTGTCATATGAGGACAGGTCAACCCAAAAAAAGGTTTAACTAATGATAAACAAGACACAGATGGGACGGAGGAGGGCTGACATATAACAAGGTGTTGGTGTGTGTGTGTGTGTGTGTGTGTGTGCGTCTGTGTGTGTGTTGACTAGGCAGTGTAACAAGTCATCACCATGGCAAACTATAACCCACACCAACCTACGACACAGGTGGTGACACTGATGACTGGCTGTGTGTCATGTGTGTGTGGAGTGTGTGTGTTTCTATGTGCGTGATGGTGAGAGAGCAGGCTGGGAGCTAAATAAAACTTTGCAGCATCCCACATGCGCTCCACAGAGGGTGAAGGTGTGTGTTTCTAAATCTGCCGTCTCCCTGGAGCTCTCGCAGCATCTGAGACAAACAACTCATGAGAAATCACGATTTCTTTCTGTTTTTCCACCACTTTTTTTTTTTCCTCCACTGTCCACATTTGGGTGAAAACTCTAGAGTGCAACAGCAAAAATAAGCTTAAACTTGCAGATAACGAGCACAGCAAGCACCCAACAGCAAAGAGAGAAAAGATCAGAGCCAGAGTGGCCTGTGAAAGTGAAATGATCATGTGAGAGAGAAGAGAGAAGTGCTGGGACGGTGAACATGAGCTGCTCCGTCTTTTTCCAGTTTACAGTCTGGCAGTCGTGTAGCTCAGCAGAATCTGAATAAGGAGAGCAAGGGTCAAGGCCAAGAAAATAAAACGAGAGCTTTCATCGTTTCTTTTCTCTCCTCTTTTCATCCTCCATTTTCCATTTTTAAAAACTGCACACTTCTTTCTTTCTTTTTTTTTTTTTTTTAAGATCGTGCACCATGGAGAGAGACATGGAAGACAAACACTGAGAATTATTTCGTAGCACCATGTGACTCATTTGTGCCGTGTGCACGTGCGTAAAAGCACATACACATTCACACTGCCACAGATTCCTCGTACTGCATCATACTCTATCCTCTACTCAGAGGTTTGCTATATAATCTTACCCCCACGGACACACCGCTACGCTTTACTGAGTTTATCCTAGTTCAGCTGGGGTTCAGACTTCCCGGACAAGCATAAAAAAATAAATCTGATTCCAGTTACTGTGACTTTATCCGAGCATGATGGACCTGTCTGCGCTCTTTGCTGTAAATTACCTTCTCTGGAGTGCATGCCAGTTAACAACTCATGGAAAAAAGGAAGCTCAATATGAGAGTCTGAATACACCACTCGAGACCTTCTTGGTGTGAACGCGGCCTCTGTCTCGTTGTCTCACCTTAGCGCTCGGCTGAGCTTGTCATAGTTCATCTGCGGTTTGCACTTCCTGGCCCCCCACAGCCGGGCCACCTCGTCCGGGTCCTTGATGACAAACTCTCCGTAGTCTCCCTGCCAGGCGATGACGTCATGGTACTCCTCTTTCCTCAGCAGCTCCAGGATGAAGTGCCACAGCTGGATCTGCCTGGAGCCGGGGCTCGACTCGGGTTTGTAGGCCCACTCCGGGAAGGCAAACCCTGGGGTGATGAACAGAGGGAAAGAGGGGGTGAGGGGCATGGCAATGTACAGAAGGAGTTTTGCAGAAAGACAGCACAAAAGGCAGAGATAGGATATGAGTTCACTCCAGCTCCCAAACTCTGTGTTATCTGCTATCTAACTAACTATTTGCACTGAATGTAATTCACTGTTATCCATTACCACGTTAGGCTGGTAAGCACTGTAGAGGCTGCAAGTTGTCCACTTGACTGTGGATGTTTTGGCACCAATACCACCTAGGCAAGTTATTTCACAATGTCACATCTGGTCAATTAATGACTGCACTGTCTGCACTGTGTATTTGTCCAATCCCAAATGGCAATTTTGTACAGCCTGACTGGGTTGACTTTCCTTAGTTTAATGTAACTGAGAGCCTTTGATACATTTCTGAACTGTATTTTATTACAGTTAGATACTTCTTCATATATAACAAAAATCTGTCTGTCCCAGTACTTATACCACCACTTACTTCTCTGTCATTTTATTTACTTTGGGTTTCATATACTATAATAACTCCACACAGCAAATATGCTTTTTTAAAATATCAGTTCATGTCCCGTTAAAAGTATAATCCCTATTTTTTGTTAATTGAATCAAAGCTCATTTCTTAAAGGAAGGCCTTTAAAAAGGGGAAGAGTAGGTCCCACACTCTGACAGGAGAGGAATGAGAAATTAGTACCAGGGACGAGGCAAAATGTGGGAGGAGCAAAGGAGCACCAACAGTGGATTAGCAGAGTCAAGCCTTTTTGGAAGGATACAGGACATGGAGCTGGCTGGAAACAAGAGAATCAAGGATGGAGCTTAAGGTTGATGACTCAACAACTTGCAAGATTCAACTGCTGAAAAAGATTTCTTCAAGTCTTTTCACTCTGCGTTGTTGAAGAGGCTCTAGTGCCTTAAGAGAAACTGGTGATGAGCGTTAAGAGATAAATCTGTTCCCATACACCACAGTCAAATCAAAACCTCACCGCTATCACCATCAAAGCTGGAGAATCAGCAATGTTAAATCAGAGAGATTAACAGGCCTTGAGATGTCCACAGACAAAATATAAGCTCAGGTTTTATGACTGCTACAAGAACACACACACACACACACACACACAAGCACACACACACACAATTATCCAACAGTATAAAAGTACAGGCTTTGTGTTGTAAAGCAGTGGGTGGCAGTAAAAGACTCAACACCACTTCAACACAAGGCCAGGCTGAATAGCAAAGGCATAGACACGTGCGCGCGCACACACTCACACACACACACAGACACAACTCATTAGGACCAGATGTGCCTTGGCGATCAGGCTGAGAAAGTTGAGGGTGGGAAACATATGGGCACACTACAACAATGCTGAATGCTGTGTGTGTGTATGTTACAGTAAAGAAACACACTATCTTAAATACCAAGGTTACAGTCAGTTTCCCACAAGCAACAAAGCAGGTCATATCTATGTAGCATGAGCAGTAAACTGGTAACAATGATATGCTGAAGGATGACAGACTAACTCTGCAGTAACGTGGCCTATTGACCTGAGCTGCAACGACACAATTTATAACAAGCATGCTGATATAACACAAACGTTGTCGTATTGTATCTGAACAAAGCCTCAAAACGCCAGCACACAATGTATCGCTGAGTGGGCCTACCACCGTGACCTGCAGTGGTATCACCCAGGCTGCTTAAGTCCCAATCACACCTGGTATTAAAATGCAACGTGTATCTGGACGTGCCATCTGGAGAATGGTCAATCTGATCATCCTCTTCACATTTACACCGGGGATTTAACTGTCTTGTGCTTCTCTGCATTATGGAGACCAATTTCAGGACTCCAGACTAACTTTTTCCACCAGAGGCACTGATACTACCAGCTCATCAAACCTTTAATAGCTCCAACACAAAATTTGGTAGCACCACTGTTCTCCGAGGAGGACAATATGCATATGCTTCCTCTTTATCTTTTTTTTCATTTCAGCTGAATTGCTGATCAATAATCAACTTTGATTTACGACAAACTGCGAAGAGAGACGGTTCTGGCTGCAGAATAATAAGATTTATAGATGCTGGGTGGGAAGCATGTAACAACTCGCATAGATGTACAAAGCTAGTGCATAATGGGACCAAAAAATAAATGTGAAGCAACAAAGGCTTTCACTGTGAAGTAGCTGGCTGGTGTGTGAATGAGGTCAATGTAAATGCTGTGTTCGCCACAAAAGGTTAACACACTCGATAAAAAATTTGTCTAAATATAAAAACTCTCCAGTTTTGCTATTTTTTTTGTGGGAGTCGGTTTCTAACATTGCAAAGGAGCAAATGAGGGCTACTATAGTGCCTTACTGTCTATGGGTGAGTTAGGACACTTCTTACCAACAGGTGGTACAAATGCATTTCCACCCAGTTGAGATCAATGCAATGTGCTGGTTGATTTGATCAGATTGTGAGCAGAAAGCCTGCTGTCTGCATTTACACCTTGCATGAACATGCATTTTTCCTCATCCAGATAAGATATCCAGGTAGAGATAATACCAGGTGTAAACGGCGCCTAAGTGAGTCATGGAAAAATCAACCAAGTCAGACACGGCGAATTCAAAGTCCACCATCAAGCACACAAAATGTAGCTGTGCCTGAGCGGGGTGTTAATCCACAGCAGTAACAGAGGTGATGGTAGTAGTATCGTCATTACTTTAAAGACTTCATAATGAGAAGTCTTTCCACTCAAATACCACAAGTGGCAGAAATATGCCTGAAATAACCAGTGCCTTGGCTACTGGGCAGCCACACTAAGAGAAAATGTCCAGTTCAACTCAAGAGACTAAGCAAAGGAAGTTGATCTTCCTTTGATTTTGTTTTCTTTCTCAAGAAAAAATTGTCAGCTGTGTCGAAGGGCCTTTTAGTTTGCAACTTAACTCCAAGTATTGCAGAAGCACGCTGTCTCTCACACTGCTGATAGCTCCCTACTGATCAACTTCTGGCTTAACAACCTCGCCACACACCAGTTGTGCAACTGCAATCCGCTATCCCCTTTAGGATAGATTTAAGAGCTTCAAGCTGCTTCGTTCTGCTGTCCAAAAGACACCACATTTTGCAAGAACTCTTGTGGAGAAAAATAGCGTTCTTTAAATTTGATTTTCACAGCTACCCTATGAAAAATACACCAATTTCGTGATTCCATAATCATTGATCAAAGAATTGCCGTTATGATCCTGTTGATCAGAAGGATGTTTGAGACACAGGAATATTTTAAGGCCCAATTTATAACCCTGAAGATTAGTGTCTCTTTCCACTGTCACAGCATGGCACTGGAAACATTCTGTCTTCAAATCGACTAATGAAGCCCCACTTTGTGTGTTTTAAATGTATATTTCATTTGCAAATAATGATGCACAGGAGACTTCTATCTTGTGTGTGTTTGTGTGTGCATGTGTGTAGATGTACATGTAATGGATAAATTATATGTCTCTGCATGTTTTGCTGTGTTTGGGAGTGAAAGGTTAAGTGGGACTATCTGGGAAGTGTTATGTATCTGTTACATATGTATCTCACCCTGTACTGGTGCTAAAGCTGCAATGATAACGCGAATAACTGATCCAACTATTAAAGTAATTGACAGCTGAAATGATTAATCAAAAAAATCATTACTCAACGAAAACAAAAATCACTCATTGCAGCCTTACTTTGCATTGCATGTCTTTTCTGTGTTTTCTACGCACTAATGCACAAAGTTCATGATTTAAGATGGCGAAGAGGATGTGGAGCATTCACTCTCCAAGTGATTTGGGTCGACCGTACATCTGCAAACATGGCGGCTAATCAAAATCATTTCATAACTTAGGCTTTTTTTTACTGAAGGCACCAATAAAGACGCTCATTATAATTCCATTCGAAGCTTCAGAAATCTTACAAAAGACATCTTTAACGAAGAGAGAAAAAATATCTTGAGACACAGACCCCCTACCGATGACTAATAAGCCACATGCTGCTGTCTGAGCTCCTACTGTGTTTGGGGAATGAGCCAATAGACAGACAAGCTGGCTGTGATCGCTGATAATAGCCATTTGAAGGCAGATTACTAATGGAGTATGAGCATGATTCATACATGAGACAATAAGGCTGTTGTCGCTGGAGACAGGTTAGGCATTGTGACACAGAGACAACATACTGGTGGTTAAATGGTGTAAAATATACTGATGTTTACTGGGGATGCAGGTACTGTAAAATGCACATGTGCGTATACACACACACACACACACACATATATGCAGACACACACTGACACAACACACAGCAGGAGCGGATTAAATCAGAGTGGGCGAGCTAATATCACACACAGAGTACACAGACACACAACATAGGTTAGTGGGGAGATGTAAGTGGGTTCATGCGTGGGTGCACAGAGCACACAGACAAAGGACACAGGAATAGCAACCATGCCCACCGTGTGTGTGTGTGTGTGTGTGTGTGTGTACGTTGCAGATGTGCCTGCTGACTCATAGCCTGTTTGTCGTTCAGCTTTCACAGATTCCGCCTTTCTCCCCCTCAACACCGCCGCCATCTCTTTCTTTCTCTCTTTTTCCTCTTTCATTCTCTCCCTCCCTCGCTCCCTCTCTTAAGACATAGTCTCCTAGCAACGAAAGCTTTTAGCTCTAAAAATAAATGGCCGAGTCACGACAAACAAGGAAAAATATGATTCAATTACAGAAACTTGCCAAAAGTGTTTAGAGTTTAGGCACAAATCCAGAGAACTACAGTGTGAGGGTGTGATATGTCTAAGGCTCTGCGACCAGTGCTGCCTTCGCTGACACATTGTTTACAACGGGAAAGAAGACGGTGCATGTCCCTGAAAGCACCAGGACACGAGCAAGTTTCAGTGCCGTGTTTCAGTGCCTCTCAGCCTCACTGGGTGCTTGACATCTTTTAACTTTGGCAAACAGACAGACACACTTCATGCTAGTGTTCAGCGATCGCGTGGTAATGGTGGCCAGCGTTTCACACAACGATCTGTGCAGCGCGGCTGGGTAAAGCCGTGCATCTCGGTGGACACAAAGCCTCAGTGTCCCTGAACTGTCCTTACAGCGAGTAACAGCACATGAAAGCATCAATCCAAATACCAAGTTAACTTAATAATCACGCTCTAATTCAATTCCGCTTTGCTACTGAAGACAGACAGACAAGGATCACTCAATCGCATTCAGGGTCATTTTTTGAATTGAGTAAGAGGCAAAGCAGCATGCTGACAGTGAGGCGGACAGGCAGAGAGACAGATGGAGAAAGTCAGACAGCGAGGCCGATTGTCAGACACGCAGACAGATGCACAAGTGAGGTCCAGTTGGAGCTGCATCTGTTACAGCTGGTGATTCATGTAATGTGAGTAAAAGATGCGGGCAGAAGGTGGCACAGAAAGAGCGGGCAGGCGAGGCAGAGAGACAGAAAGAGAAGGTGGGAGTGGGACAGGAACAGCAAAGGAGTGGGAATGAATCACTGTCAGCTCACAGATGTAGCCTGAACAGTGTGAGCGACTTCAGTGTCACACACATCCTACTATCAAACTGGAGGAAAGCGAAGGTGTTTGTCCATCTGAGGTTCAGGCAAGGAGGGTGAGACACATGAGCAGCTCAGACTAAATTTTACAAAGTGTTTTTCCTGCAACTCACAAATATGTTCATACATGTTCAAATATGTTCTATGACTTAACGCACGTCGGCCAATGTGACTGCAGCCACCCACCCGCAGTCCAAGGGCTGTGCGATACAACGAGATATGACATGGAGAGAGAAAAATGTCCTTTCCTCAAATTTTCTATCACTGTTTTCTTAATGGCAGGATTACGTCAATGAGCCAGAGCTCCTAGGTGTCTTGAATGCACCACTACTACACATGTGCTCGAATAACAAACAGAGGAGTGTGACACAAAACGAAACTCCCAACAACACTCAGGACTCAGACAGGATGAGGACCTTGTACCAAAGACCCTCTGTCGTTTGGACATGATTTAGATTAGGGCTGAATATGATTAAAAACAAACTATATTGTGATTAATTTTAATTTAATTTTGCGATATGATAAAATGATGATGGTGTAATTTTTGCTGGAATGTTTTCTTACATCTAGAGCAGTGGTTCTCAAACTCTTTTCAGTGATGTACCCCCTATGAAATAGTTTTTCAGCCAAGTACCCCCTAACCAGACCGTGGGGTGAGGGGTGGGGAGGGATGTCGTTTTTTTTTTCAGGATGATGAAATTGAATACTGATATTAAAATTCAGCATTTAATTATGAACTTCCATTCATATTTTAATGAATATTTATTAGCCTAAATAATGTTTTTGCAGGAGGCTTGCATGGATGTTAATTGTTAAAATATATATATTTTAAAAATCTGGAGTACCCCCTGGAGTTCCTCCACGTACCCCCAGGGGTACGCGTACCCCCATTTGAGAAACAGTGATCTAGAGAACACCGTTTGTAGGGCAGGGCATCTTTGCAGCATCACAATACATGTATGACGGCATTTTGTCAAACATTTTCCCTTGATCAAAAAATGCAGCTTTTGGTATTTGGATAAGACACTTGGCCATATTGTGATTTCAATATTTCAGTAAATTTCAGTTAAAAAATGTACCGTGTACATTTTTTTTTACATTTACATTTATTGTACCAATTTTCCACCGATTTTCTTTTAGTTGAACTGAGATTTGATCTGTTTGATTCAGATACATCAGCTAGCAGACTACCAGCAGAGACTACCACCAGCCTTGCTGTTAGAGAAGTCCTCGTTCATCTTGCAGGGCTGGACTCCCTCGTTTTGGCACTTGTTGGGGTGCCCTTGAGCAAAACCACGGATTCCTGCATGCTGCTCTATACTTGACCCTGACTTCTGACCCAACCAGGCTGTCAAGTGATCACAGGGGTCAGTAGAAGATCCAACACGTGTCCAGTGCCTTCAGTAATCTAAACTAGGCCTGGGTATCTCTGTAGCACTATAATACTTTACACATATTACACACATTTTACCTTCAAAAACAAGTTTTTGATACCAGTGTGATTTATTCCTACTGAAGGCTGAGCTGATAATGGTTGTGATATATGGTTGGCTTAACGAGTGTTGATAAAATGTATCTACCATAAGTCGCTTCAGACGAAAGAATCTGCTAAATGATGTAATGTAATGAAACATGTATTCCCAGACCATATCTCTCATAACACTATCGTTTCATGACATATATTGCCCAGTCCATATTTGCGTTGATTTACATGTCACTACACTGCAATACTGGTGCAACAGCTAAAATAAATTGGAAGATAAACTGGATGCAGAGCTTCAAGGAGATAAATAAACCCAGCGGCTATCATGCCTTCTGGGAGGATCTACTCCACACAAGAAGAATTTTTGAATGTCCGATGGCGGTAAAACACGCCATTTCAGGTCTAACTCGACCCTATATGTAGCCAATTATAGGCTGGACAAACTCTCTTACTATTAGCCTGCAGTGCCAAGCCACCTGCATGTTCCTTTCCAAAAGAAACACTGGATCTGTACAGCAGCAAACAGCGGATGGGCTTTTTTTTGGGGGGGGTCAACACACAAATCTGGTTTTCTCAGGGACTCTGACGTCACCGCAGTCAGAATAGCTTTTTAATAACCGATAGCCATCATTAGTGCATTGTCCAGGACGCCTGAAGCCGCTGAGACTAAACACTAAGCGTCTCCTTACCTCAGGTTCTCGCTCTCCCGCAACAAGTTTCTTTTACATGCTGTTCCCTCTATCCAGCTATCCCCCCATTTATTTTTCCCTCCCTTCCTCCTATTCTTTGGTGGGTCTATATTTAGCTGTTGGAAAAGGTCGGCCTGTGTCTGTCTGCAGGCTAATGATTCTGGGGAACGGAGACAGGTCCAGAGAGGTAGCATGCCAGGCTAAATGGCCGTGGGCAGGCTGACTACTGAAATCTGGTCAGGGCTTATCAGTGATGTGATCGGGACAACACAGAAAGGCAGGAAATAAACGGGTATGCAGCAGGAAAAGGAGAATCTCCGCTGGGAGCGAACAGGACTGGTGCATGTCCAAAGTATGAAATGACAGGGAAAAACATACAAATAAACTGGAAAAATAAAATCATACCACAGTTCCCACACTCACTTGAACAGAAGTTCAAAGGACTTTTCAGGGGTTTTTTCTGGTCTTGTATGGTGAAATTGAAGAACTCAAAAAACGAGCAGTGACAAAGTGGCATGACACTGGTCAAAATTAGGCTGCACATCATAGAGGCCTGCTTTTTTTCATGATCTTGTCAAGTGGTGGAAAACATTTTAAAATGGTTGCTTTTCCATCAGTTCATCAGGTTTCACAGCCTTGTTTTATTTTTCTTAAATCCACAAACTTTTAAGGATTTGCAGGGCCCACTGAAATCCTATCACATCTTTTCTTCCATTACTGATGAATACCAGACAAATCACAGAATGAAGCAAACCAGGGAAAACACAGAATGCAAGACAACGCGGCAGCAGACAAGACAAAGCAACGCAATATGTTGCAACACACTCCACTCATTACAGCAACACAACGCGCATTATCACCGAGGGGATTCACACAGAGAGCGGTCCAACTCTCATCTGACACATCTTAACAAGACAATCTGGGCCTCAACACTTATCTCACAGCTAGGGAAGGTGAAGGGTCGGGGCAGACTTATACAATTATTGCCAACAAGGATAAAAGACTGTCACCAAAAGGTGTATGACACATTTTGATACACTTTTTTTTTTGTTGTTTGACACTTTAAAAATCCCATACCAAACTTATGGGAATAACATTCACAGTTAAAGCAGAATGGTGACAAAAGGGGAACTCTAGATCATTATCTGGGTTATGATCAGAATCACAAAATAGGCATAACAAGAGTAATTTCTTATGAAAACGAATGGGGAAGTTGTACAGCAAAAGAACCTGGAAAAAGAGAGAGAGAGAAAGAGCAGAAAAAAAACAACCCCCTGATTTACGACAATAGAAAAACTGACATTTAACACCAGAATGACAGCAGTTGACATCAGTTCTGTGTTCAAAAAACCCCATGAAAAATCTTATCCCCAGTGGACCTTAAATGGACTAGTCTGGTTGACTATGGGGCCAAAACTATGGCTAAACAAATAATCCAGTGAATGTTGTTATACACTGATCACTGTTGTAAATCTGTATTTTTGAGGACTTTGGAAACACAAGCTGTTTGCACATCTTATATCTTTAGCTTCTAACTATAGCAGACATTCTAAATAAAACAAAATGCTCCCAACAGTGTTAGGCTACCTTGCCAGTTTCAAATAAAATCGTGACACAAGATTATGTAAACATGCTGAGTAGGTTCCCAGTTCTTCCCCTGCTTCAAAAACTCAGCTCTCCACAGCACCAGAACGACAACAAACAGGGCAGCACAGCTTTATTAAGGAGTACTGAGACGCAGCGCCTCAAACTACTGTTTTAAAATCCTCTGCTCCTCTTTCAGTTGATCTCATAATTACTGCTAAAGGACGGAGCTCAGGGCGGAGGAGCCAGCAGCTTAAAGCCAGGAGTAGACAGAACCGAGAGGAAATCAGGTGGAAACAGTGGAGAGAAAGAGAGAAGGGAAAGAGAGAGAGAGAGAGAGGGAGGGGAGAGAGGAGGATGAGGGGAAGAGAGAAAAGAAGAAGAAGAAACACACTCCTGCTGAGATCAAAAGGAAAGGAGGACGGCTGTCTGCAGGTGCACAGCATGAACCCTCACCTCAGCTCACATGATCCCTCCATTACATAAGGCTTACAGACACACAGACAAACAGACAGACAGACAGACCGGGTGGGGAAAGAGGGGAGGCCGGGTGAGCGTGAGGGAGAGACATGAGAATGAGAGAAGGAAAGAAAGAGAAATGCAAATTTGTGTCACACAGCAGAAGATGGAGCTAAAAGTGTGGCGAATGGAGAAGGTGAAAGTGGAACAGAAAGGTAAAAAAAAAAAAAAAAAAGAACAAGGACAAATTCTCACATCCTCTGGTTAATACAGTGAGACAGGGACAAAGACACAAAAAATGCCAAATAAAGAGAGAAAAGACCATTTAGGACTAATGGTGAAAAGACAGAGACAGAAGGACAGAGGAAAACAGACCGAGAGTGTGTGCGATTTCACGAGAAGGCCATGTCCACAATAAAGCCAGGTAAATTTAAAAATGCATTTTCTCCTCCATTTTGGCCTTCCACCCATGAAAATTAGGCTTTTTAGAAACACTCTACAAGGTGTGTAACTTTAAAAACACCAGTCTTCACACTGCAGAGTGGAGGGGGAAAATGGAGCTTTTTGAAAACGCTGATGTAGGATTGTTATGTGATCTAGGCCGTGGCCTGTACATTCTCGATGGGAGAATTGAAGTGGTTTGGGGCGTTTCAATGTGGACAGCGTGCTTTTGGAAAATGGTCTGAAATCACTAGTGTGGTGTGGCATTTGTAAATTTACCCAGCTGAGTGTGGACCTGGCAAGAGTCAGAAAGAAAGGAGCAAACGAAGGCAAGATACAGACAAAATCAGCTTCTTTAACAAAATACACTGAGGCTACATTCAGAGGCACAAAGAATAAATGCACTTATATTAGTCTAGCAGACAAGGTCAGTAACTAATGAACACAAAAAGCTTAACCAAGCATTCACACCCTTAAATAAATTCAAAGTCTAGCTGAACATCTGAGAGAAGTTGGCTGATGTTGACAGCAACTGTGTTTGGTCATAACTTTATCTGTTGGCCAGTAATAGCTGGCAACAGCTTAACTATTTGGCAAAATGGCTCATCAGCAGATGATTAGTTCTGAAGGTTTGTTGATAATAACTTCACTTTGTCTGATAATGATGAGTTATGCTATATTTGACAACAAAGATTTGGTAACACGACTGGTGCTGTAACTAGCCGTCCATGAATTAGCCATGCATGGCTTCAATCAGCCCACACGCTGTCTGTGGATGATGTGGTTGCTTTCTAACTTAGAGCACAGATATCCATCTTCCAAATAGCCTGTGCTGTGAATGATGCTTCCCATGCACAATGAGTAATCCAAGCTAAACAAATTCTCACCATTTGTGCTGACCGGTTTCTGAGGATAAACAGCTGCAACCCTGCGTTTTGAAGTCTGAAGAAAAGAGTTGAGATACGGAATAGCAAGTAGAGAGGTCTGACTCTCTCTCACAACAGTGAAGCCTTGGACTGGAGAGTGAAGCCTTTAGAGCCAAAATCAAACAGCAGCAGAAGCCTGCTGATGAATGAAAGACCAGCCTTATGAAATGGTCTACCTGTTTGATCTCAACATGCATAGCTACCCTGGTTCTCGATCGGGATAGGGGAGGCTCATCGGCTTTTGTGTGAATGATTTTCATCCAAACTGGGTTTAAGATGTCCATGGCTTGTAGTTAAAATGCTAAAACTTGTGGAATGAACACACAATGCACACAACATCAGCTGTTGTATAATATACGTAGCATCTGAAACTGGGGTCCCTTGAGCAAGCTAAAAGCCTGCTCAAGGGACATTATGAATAGCAGAAGAGACATTGTGGAGTACTGCAGCAAACATAGTGATGTTTAAAAAATGCCTTGTGATGTCAACAGCGTCCCTACTCAGCCTGCCGCTGGCTGTTGTGACTTGTCCCAATGCAGGTTGCAGAGTGGAGCTAAATACTGGGTACTACCTGCTTGATTGGTGTGTATTCTAAAGGGTATAAGTCCATCTTTGCTGGAGACTGGAATGAGACTGGAACGACTAAATTAGTCTAATCTTTGACACGGGGGCCGCCCAAACCAAGCCAGACAGAAACGTGTCGCGTCCCGGGGAACTCTGCAGCATGATGCAGGCAGCCAAGGTTATGATTATGCCAGCCCCTGCTTGATGTGTGTGTGTGTGTGCGCGCGTGCACATTCAAGAGTTTGTTATTATGCTCTGCTATGAGAGACGATCCTGTTGCATTCAGTGAGCCCCTGTCAGGGTTGGATGGTTGATAAATGACTGAACTGTGGCAGCATGATCACTTACATATACCATTTGGTTGGTGCAGCTTACAGTATCATTAATGCATGCAGTTTAGGTGTTGGTAGCTCTGCTGGGAATGATATCTGTGACCCTGGCACGGTTGGTAACATGCTCGACCCATTCAACTACAGACAGAAGAAGTAGTTTATGAACATGTGCTCAGGCGAGACAAAAAGGCAGGGAATAACAACTAAAAAGCAGCAAAACAGCAGATCTCCACTAGAAAACAACAGGAGTGTTGTCTTAATGAGAAATTACATTTTAAACAATCACATCTCTGATGATCTCAGAGCCCAAACTTCTATCAGCACTCCTAATCTGCAGCGCTAGCTGAAAAGCAGCCAAGGTTGGAGACTTATCAGCTTCAGGCCTTTATTCCCAGAGAGGAAAAACACTCAAGTGTTTTGAAACTCGCCTGAGCATGTCTTCCTTCAAGAAAATGACAACCCTGTAAAACATTCTGCTGTAATGAGCTCCTGGCTACCTGAGCGGCTGGATGAATAACTTAAAGTCACATCCTATAGTCAGGATGGTAATTTGGTTTGAAGGATCTAAGTGTGTGTGTGTGTGTGCGTGTATAAGAGACAGAAGAGGGAGAGACAGACAGACATAATGTATCCAGAGGTTCATCAAAACAACATCCATTTGGCAGGTTTGGTGGCACAGTTGGCGTACACGCACACGCACACGCACACACACACAGGTGTGCAAATTTGCATACACACATACAATCGCTTTGTCCGTTCACTCAGCTGCAGATAGTAAGGCACTGAAGTCGACGCCCAGCGCGAAACTCAACAAACCAGCCAGCTCATCAGTCAGGCAGTTAAATCAAAGGCTTAGCTGATTAATAATAACAAGAAACTAGTTGACACTGTTTACATTACCAGAAGTCCCGAATGGCTTGTTTCTTCTTCAAGTTACGTGGTGCCACAATCTTCCAACCTTAATAAAATAGAGCATTTTCACCCACGTTATACCTCAGGACTCTCCCATTACAGCTAAACTATAGTGACTGATTGCCTGCCTAAAATGTAGAGCACATCCGGTATCAAAATTAGCAGGTTATCCCTTTTGCACCTCTGCCAACTGGAGCTGAAGCCAGAAATGACCCAGTCCTGGACAGTAGTGGGATGTTGGGTCGGTGTTAAAGGGGGAAAAGTAAACCGTAAAGTTTAGGTGAGTTTCTGTCCAAAACACAAAGTAGTGCTGTCCTACTCAGTCATTGCACAGCTTTAGGAAAGAGGCACTTGCTGTTAATACTAGTGAACACTAGTCAGAAACAGATACAGGCCATTATGGAGCTGTAGTAATTGGCAGAGCGGCGGCGGTGCTGGAGAGGGAATGTCAGAATCGGGAAGGGGGAGAAGATAAATTTCTGCTTTTAAATCTGGCTTCTGTGTTGTGGTCTGGTTGCCAGACTACTTTCATTTTCCTCCAAACACACATACACACACACACACAGTGGCCAGGCCAATGACGATAACTTGCTATTGGATTAAGCCATGTGAACACTTGTGTGTACACATACACACACACACACCAGTGTCACCACAGCCCAGAATAGTCCCATAGCTCCAAATCTAGGGAACAAGATGAGTGAGTCAGCCTCGTACTCCCTGCCAATCACATTTCATCTCCTCCTTTCGCCTCCCTTCTCCTCCTCTCTTCTAATGTAGCTTTCCTTTCACCATCTTTCCACACAGACAAAGAGGCTCCAACGTCTATTACCACTAGTACGACAACAGCTCAACATGCTGGAGCGTTCCGCAGGGATGACTGTGACACCACCAAAAAACAAACCAAAAAAGCAGGAAATAAAGTGGGATATAGCCATAAGCCTGGCATTTACATTGGAAATGAATGGTACTTGTACCTAAGAACTTTAAATCCTCAAGTAAAAGACAAATGCAAATATCAGACAGGATTTATGCACAGCTTAACAAACAGATTGCAAATATTTCCAAATGGCATCTGCATTTTTTTCCTCATACAGAGGAAATTAATTTTGCCACACCCTTGGTTTGGCAATGCAAAAAAAAAAAAAAAAAAAAAAAAAAAAAAAAAAAAAGACAAACCAAAGTTTACTGTGTTTGTACAACATGGTCAGCTACCACAGTGTAACGTCTAGAGGTGAGAACCTTAATGTGTAAT
>OMLB01029469.1:0-11202 GCA_900302555.1 Myripristis jacobus | reverse complement strand
ATTATTATCTAATGGCCTATTTGGCAATGAACCTGGTCAATATCTTTTGTGTGGTGAATTCACTTTTTTGATGAATTGTGAAGACTGGAGCAACTGGGGGAGATCAGGGTGTCTGTGCATTGCCACGTCCCCTTTCAGCCAGTTGGCATGGACACAAACACACACCTTCACACACACACACACACACACACTTGACCAAATTTCAGCTAGGGTGAAAACGGTGGCTGCTGAAGAGTGAGGACATTTTTGCGGGCCGACCAAACCACCCACCCCACGCCACCTCCACAGACACACACATACACACACACACACACACACTGTGCTTCAGTGAAGTGTTGGAGCTCCCAGGTGTGAGCGTGTTAGACAGCGTGCATGTGAAACAGGCTGCAAGAGAGCAAGCCAGCTCGGCTGATATTCCCCCGATAAATAAAGGTTAAAAACATTGAAATGCACATCCTGTCTCATGTCATCACAAATAACCTCTGAGGTCCCTCTGTAGCCACCGGCAGGCGTTTTGCATTCAGCGCCCGGCCTACGAGTGCCAACAGCGCTCACCAGCAGTAGGACACAAATACAGCTGAAAATCTGCGTTTCAATTTGCGTGCGCTGACAGCATCACACAGCCTCACCTGAACTCGCTTTAAGTACTTGTCTTTGAGCTGATCCAGGAAGCCGACCTCCAGGGAGGGCGCGGCGCTCTCAGACTCCATCTCCGGGCGCAAGGAGGGACTTCCCATGATCCTCTCGCTGCCGGGGGAGAAGAAACGTCCATTCAGATACATTTCACAACATTTCACGGCACAACGATCGGGAAGAATGCTGAGGACATGTCACTTCATGTCGGGAAACTTCACCAACCTGCTCACAAGGTTTGGAGATTCACAACCTCAAGAATAAAAAAAAAAATGGGAAAATTAAACGAACAAGGAAACATTTTGTTCACCACATTTTAGGCCAATCAGTCACAAGGAACACTGTAGCGCCCCCCTTAGACCAATTAATGTGATTTTGTGAATGTGAAGTCCCTGTGAGATCGAAAACGATCTTTTCCACCTTGTATAGCTTTTTATATTTTATGTCAAAATCAAGCTACTTTTACTTTTTGGAAAATGTGCATCTTTAATAGTGAGACTCTGACCCTAATGCTCAGGAGACAAAATAGTAAATAAAAACCAAACATCACTGTTGGGTTCAATGGAATGAGCATTGATTTGATTATTTAAAATGTCTTTTTGCATACATGATTTATATTACGATATGTACTGATACTGAAAAATCAGGAACTGTGATTGTGATTTCAGCCATACCACCCAGCCCTTTTATCATTTCATTTCACAATGCTCACATGCACAACCAGGCGCAGCGGGCCAAAGTGCAGTGCAGCCTTTTGTCCATCAGGGGCAGTGCTGAGCACTTGCTCAAAAGAGTAGAGTACATGGCAGTCAGTAGGACTAAATGCTATAAGTCATCACTGCATTTGATTCCAAATATTTACCAGCAGCTGGAGTATTATTGTCATTATTAAACAGCCCAGTATTTACAAAGTAGATATAATTATAAACTAAAATGCACTGTAAAGTCATGTCAGCAGATTTCCACTAGTATAAAGGTTATGTGGTGTTGACTGGTTGAGAAGCAGAAGGGGTAAAAAACACTAAATGGTTCCAGAATTCGAAGCTTGTAGAAATGTGGATCTTCTTAACTGGCATCGACTCATTTTCACCAATTCACCAAGTCCCATTGACCGCTGTTCATTAGACTCTGTTCACCCAGTTTTCGTGCTCTACATCGCCCCCTGGAGGTGGACTCAGATATTGTTTTAGGTGGAATATCTGCCTGTATAAACTATCTTTGCTAGTGGTGCGAACGTGGCCCAGTCTGACCTCTGGTAGGAGTTGTTGATCCAGTCCAGCAGGGCGTACAGATGCCTCTGCTCCGTCGCCTGCTGATGCAGCTTCTTCAGGTGCTGCCCAACCGCCTGGTGGTAGCTCGTCACGTAGGTGCTGAAGACATTGAAGCTGGGCGGGTACGACCAGCGCAGCTCCCGCTTCACGCCCTCCAGGTCCTCCACGATGGCCTTCCCCAGGAGGCCCAGGTGCACCATCAGCCAGGAGGGTTTCTGCTCCTCCAGGGGAACGTTCGCCAGCTTGTCCTGCACCCCCTCGGCCACCGCCTCCCTCCAGGCCTCCCTCCAGCCGCCGGGCTCCAGGAAGCCGCCGGGGTCTCCCTCCCTCTTCTCCTCCTCCTGGATGATGCGGGCCACGGGGACCAGCAGGGCCTTGTTTCTGGAGGGAAGGGAGTTGGAGTTGCGCACTATGGTCTTCACTTTGCCCATCAGCTCTCTGTAGAGGAGGTTGAGGTCCTTCTCCTGCTTGGCCAGATCCGGGGGCGAGGGGTCTTGGCCATGCTGCCCCTGCTCGCGCTGGAACTCCTGCCGCAAGGAGAGGAGGTTCAGGTGCGCCTCCTCCAGCACCTCCATCTCGATCAGCTTGTTGATCTGCATCACTGGAAAAAAAGGGAGGAAGTAACTGATTAAGTTTTTGGTGCATTTTGAAACAATTCATCCTGAAACAGTCAATTAACTGATGCTAGAATTGTCTGTTTTTTCTCATTCAAAAAAAAAAAAATCTCCATACTGGGATGTTTTCGAGAGTGTGGCTACCCCTCCAGCGGACACTAGGGGTCCCTGTTCCTTTTTTTGGTGTGTTTTCCTATGAGCTACACCTGGGCCTGTGTGCTCTTCTATAAATACATCCCTCACTCTCCAGACAGCGGAGGTTTTCCCACTCCCACGAACAGCCATGGCAGTCAGTTGCGTTTGATTTTCTACATTAATTGCCGCACATCCATACACACAGCAGCTCCACATCAGTGATGCACTGATCTTACATGTTGATTTTGTTTCCTGGCTGTGACAGAGAGTGTCTGCTGTTTTACTGTGGTGCTAGAGGTTTGCTGACACGCCTGAGCTGCAAATGCAAGTAGAAATAATGCTGCACATGTCCAAAAATGTCTAACAATGTCTAAAACTATGAGTTCATCGTAGGCAGAGGACCAGGCAGAGCTTTCACAATTTTCAAATTTTTTCTCAGAAATCTGCCACCTTAATTTCAGAGAATTTTCTAGCTTTTTTTTCCTCCTAAATTTACACTATTACTTTTTTTGATTTTTCTGTCATATATTTGAGTTTTTTCTCATGAATTTACAACTTAAATCCCAGAATTTTCCTAGGGATCATTACAAATGAGGACAAAGTGTTAATAAAAAATAACGGAGAACATTATTGCAGCTCGTGAGCAAAGAAGCAAAGCGACGACAAGGTTATTAAACTGTGCCATTTTCACCGACCACATGATGCAGAAAAATTTATGTTTTTTGGTGGAGTGCTTTCCAAAACATTTTCATTTTGTGTGGACAGAAAGACAAAACCTAGATTAGATTTGGGAAACAATTCCAAACCATAATTTTAGGCTTGGCTAACTTCCCATGAGGCTGATTTTTGACATCTTATACACTAAATGATCAATCGATTAATCAAAAACTAATCAATAGATGACCAAACAATGAAAGTAATCAGTAGTTGCAGTCTCATTTTAAAATCTGTAATCTTCTGTAATCTTACTTTTACTTTTTAAATGCATATTAGCTGCAGAATTGTACATGTCTCAGAACCTGACTTTACTTTTTGTCACCTTTATTTTGTCACTTCTCATTTTTCACATCTAATGCTGCTACATGTTTTTCACACGTAATTTTACTTTGACTTAAGTAAAAACTTTCAACAAGGTAGCGGCTGTTCCACTTGAGCCGGGTGTTTTGTGCTCGTTCCTGCCGGGAAGGAGCCGAGAGGACAGAAGATGAAAGTCTCCATAATGAAGTGTCGGGGTCTGGGTGCTCGAGAGGAGGAGAGGCCGGGTGAGGCAGAGCGGCAGAGGGATCGAGGTGGTGGAGTGGGCGCCTCTAATCACGCATGTTGCACTGAATTAGGCCCTTAACACCGCTGGCGCTCTCGAAAATAAATCCCAGCGTCCCAGAACCAGGTGGCTCCAGTCGGGCTGCACTCTCACCGGGAGGAGAGCCGAGCTCTGATGGCGAATCTTACGAGTCACAAGTCACGGCAATGTCGCCTCGAAGTCCAGATGCTGAAGGGAATACTGTGATTCTGGGCTCCAATCACCAGGATTTCCTTCTGACTAAATCCTACAGAAGAGAAACTAGTTTCCTCGTTTTTTTTCTCGCAAATTTGTGACTTTTTAATCTTTTTTTTTTCCTCAGAAATTTTCCACCCTATTTTCAGAGAATTTTCTAGTTTTTTTTCTCAGAAATGTGAGTTTTTTTCCTCAGAAATTTACAACTTTAATCTCAGAATTTTGTTGAGTTTTCCCTCATAGATTTGAGTTTTTTTCTCATGAATTTACAAGTTAAATCCCAGAATTTTCAAATTTTTTCTCATACAATTTGTGAGATTTTTTTCTCATAAATTAACAACTTTAATTTCAGAATTTTCAAGTTTTTTTCTCAGAAATTTGCCACCCTACTTTCAGAAAATATTCATTTTTTTTCTCATAAATGTACAACTTTAATCTCAGAATTTTTTTTACTTTTCTCTCATATATTTGAGTATTTTTGTCACAAATTTTCCCAGAACTTTCGAATTTTTCTCATACATTTGTGAGTTTTTTTCTCATAAATTAAATTTCAGCCTTTCAGAGTTTTTTCTCGCAAATTTGTGACTTTACAATCTCAGGATTTTCACGTTTTTTCTCATAAATTTGAGAGTTTTTTTCTCAGAAATTTGCCACTTTAATTTCAGAGAATATACCTGTTTTTTTTTCTCATAAATTTACAACTTTAATCTCTATATTTTCACAGAAATCTACAACTTAAATCTCAGTTTTTTCCTCAGACTATTACCATCCCTCCCTCAGCCCTGTCATTTTTTTTCTCCTGACAGTGACCCTTGTACCCTGTCATCATTTTTGGTGTCAGTCTCATTTAAATAGTTCCATCCTGCGCGGCTACAGCCGAGTTGGACAGCAGAAAGTCTGACACATCGCTCGTAAAGGTTTAGGTGTCACTCACAATGAAAGAGAGAGAAAAATCCATTGCATAAAAAGAGGCACAGAGACCAGATTCTCCATTAACAGCAGCCAAATGGACCTCCTTAATAACTTTACTAATGTTTTATTTAATTAACACCACAGTGTTGTTCTCTCTCCACTCTCATCTTTCTCTCAGCTGGCACACTTTGACTACCACTCTCTCTCCACCTACACACACCTACACCGAGAAAACCTGCCCTCCGGGGGCTGACGCAAGGCATTCTGGGAAATGTAGGCAATCACCGACTCAGGCAGAAGTAGACAAGGCAGGGTGAGAGGAAGAGGGCACGCCAGGAAAGGAAATGATAACACTTTATCACAAAATAATCGACATATATGCAAAATAATAAACCTGATACTGTCTACCATCACAGGTTTTTTCATGTCTAGTAGAGAATGTCACTTTATTTATACATTTATTTATGTATTTTGGTATGTTTTGCCCGCTTTGTCTACACTTTTATTTTGTTGTTTGTTTCGTTTCAGTCCCCTGCTGCTCTGGTATGACTCACCTCTTTACATGTCCTCTCATTTTATTATTTTATCTTGCACTCTTAACCATTTATTTACTTTTTACTTACTTTTTTGGAGTGTTAATTTGCTTGCTTACTTGTTTGCTTGTTTGTTTATTCTCTGCTTTTCATATCTTACATAACTTACTACTTTTATTTTGCTATTTTTATCTCTCTTCTGCCTACTCTGCATTGTGCCTCTGGTGTTTCCTCAGTGCAGATTGATGAGATTAATGACAGTGTTTCCTCGGCTCCTTTTTGTCTTTTATTGTCTCTTTTCTTTTTGGGAGGGGGTGGGGTTTATTGTTTCATTGTTTTACTGCGTGAGGCACTTTGTGCTACATGTACTTGTATGAAAAGTGCTGCACAAATAAAGTCTGATTGATTGATTGATAATATGTCACCCTACAATTTTGGATTTCCACATCATTGTATTGTTTTGCCTCCCTGCAGAGAACAGACACAACATTCGAGATAAGCCTGCAGCGCCCCCTTGTGAAGACCAACCATGCTACCAAGCAGAGATGCACGATATTGGATTTTTTTGCCGATATCCGTCCTGCCGATATTTTCCAACTCTTTTGATCGATTGATGATATGTGCACAGACTTTTTTTTCCACTGCACAGAGCATCAAGTCTCTCCTGTCCTGAAATTAACATTTTTTTGTGTCTACTCTTATTGTGAAGGCCCACTGGCTGGTGCAGACATAAAATGCAAGGCTTTTCAAAATGAACACATTCACAGAACCACCTCAGCTTAGGTTTTGTAAAACAAGACTTTTCCTTTCTGCTTATTTCATCCGATTTCAACATTATTTGAAATTATATTACATTATATTTCACAAAGCGGCGCTTTATATCAGCAGAAATTTTCATTTTGGGTCGATATCGATATTATCGTGCATCCCTACCAGGTCGTCTCAATGGAAACTGACAAGATTTTTTCTTCACAACATGTCAGTTTTCTGGGTGGAGAACTGAAGGACCGCAGGGGGAGACACCATCCTGCCCTTGTTTAAACTGTGAGAAATCAACTGTGGCTGTTATTTCTCCGCATAAGCCAATAATCCATCTATGAGCTGGAGTCAGAAATTTCAAGCAGACGATGGCGTCAGCAGATTGTCTGCAGACAAACTGAGCTGCAGGTGTTTGCATTAGGAATAAAGATGTCTATCAGTGGATACATCTGTTGTCAAAACAGAGAAGGATGTTCGCTGAGGTTTAATACACAGACAGAGAGGCAGGGAGGTCTGAGCGGAGCCACAAAACACAGTGGAAAGATTTCCTCGCTGCCATCTTGACTTGTAGCTTGCAGCTAGCGGTGTCCTTTCAGATAGCAACGCTGAAGACCTGATTCTGGAGGAACCGAAGGACAAATGTTTTAACTCTGTGGAACCGCCTGGCAGCTTGTATCAGGTGTGATAATTTAAAATGCCAAGGTCTCCTGAAGGCAAAGTAAAGGCACAGGATGAAACGAGCACACTAGCTGCCTCCTCTGCAGGATGCCATCTGAGAGAAGGGCTGAGGAACGGCGGCACTTCAGGGCCATTGTAGGGAAAAAAATTTGCTGGAGGAGCAGAGGAGGGCGGGTAGTCAGGGGAAAAACTAAGAATATTAGAGATTAAATTTGTAAATTTATGAGAAAAAAACACAAAAATTCGGAGATTGTAAAGTCACAAATTGCCAAAAAACAATATTAAAGTTAAAAATATAAAGATAAAAACTATATAAGCAGCTGCTAACATGAGCGTTTAGTGCATAAGTTATTTTGCTAATCAGATATTTTAATATCAACAGTTTAACGTACATGCAAAATAACAAACCTGATACTCTCTGCCATCTGGTTTTTCATGTCTAATGGTGTCTAATGAGTTCAGGGCTGTAATTTCCCTTTAAAAAGGCATCATCCTACGGGCACAGGCTTGCAAACAGGGCAAACCAGGTCGATTTCACATATCGGCATGTTGTATCAGCAGACATTTTCATTTCAAAAACAACACAGAACCCAACCATGTGTATTCAGTTATGCTGAGCTGATTCACGGGCATCGTTTGTCAGGAACCAAGTGAATGTGTTTCAAATGAGAAGCTGTGCAGGACAATGCCAGCTCAGCAAAACCTTCCTTAGATGAATAAAGGGTAAAAATAATGCAACAGTGCAGGAGGCTTCACCTGATAGTGGTGTGTCGGGTATTTCTGGAAGCGTGTATGACTCTTCGATCTCCTCCCACACCGTTTCCTCCTCCCTCTTCATCTCCACAGGGGCTTCAGACGCTGTACTGAGCGGCTCCGGCTTGGTCGTCCTCTCCTTGTCTTTCTTGTTGAATCTGAGGCTGCGGCGAATGGAGGCCCCGTGCTTAAACAAAGTGTCACTCAAGGCCGCAGTGGGATCTAGGGATCAGCAGTGCACTGTTTACATTGAAGCTGCAATATGCATCTGTTTAACAATAAGTACACAGGATATACTCTACATTATTAGTCTGTTTCTCTCTGTAATGATGTGTGTTCATGCCTATAGCTCCACCGTGTTTGTGTGAAATTTTTTTTTTCAGTGATGCTGTAGATGCTTTGGGGCAAAAATAAGGCAAAGCTAAATATGCAGGAGACAAGACACAAAATCAAAAAAAAGAGTGAACATCAGCAGTGCTTATTTTTGTCTTGCACTTGGCAATGTTCACCATCTGTTTGGCCAGCGCCTGTGGAGCCTTCACAGAGGCCGGCTGCCTCGGCCTCAGGCTACATGACACCTTGTCAACATGACTGACGAGTGTCGTGGTGGAGACTTGGCCAGCTCGGTGGGACTAAGCATGCATTTCTTGCCTTAAAGGAATACTCCAACATTTGGCCAAAATGTCCTTTTTCCGACTTCCCCAGACTGAGACCAGATGTTGGATACCGTTTTCACCTCTGTACGTCCAGTGGTTCAGTTCCTATAGGTATCATGTTGTGTTAGCTTAGCATAAAGACTTGAAGTCTATGGGAGTCGTTAGCCTGGCTTTGAAGCTGTCTGATTTACACAGTGCACCATGTGGATTTGAAACACATGACTTGGATTTGTCTTTTTTAAAAATTTCAGGAGAAGTTAGATGTTGTGACTGTAACCGCTGAACACATTTATCCTTTCGTCTATCACACTGATCTGCACACTGCGGAGGGAAAAGGAAGATCCAGCACAAATTAGTTTCTTCTAAAACGAGTCATTTTTTTAAATTTCAAGTCTTGTATTTCAAATCCGTGAATCAGACAGCTTCAGAGTTGCTGAAAGGTTTATTTTTTTTTCACTTTGACTGAGCCAGGCTAACAATTCTCATAGGCTTCTAGTTTTTATGCTAAGCTAACACAAAATGCTACCCATAGGAACTGAAACACAGGGTAAACACCTGGGTAAGTCGGATAAGGGAGATTTTGCCCAAAACATTGGAGTATTCCTTGAAGGAGAGCAGTTGCTTATTGAAGTTTTAAGATGTGTGACAGTGAAAATGGATGATCATCACAGTTACATGTGGGTTAAGAAATCCCAGACACAGAGAAAACTGTGTCAGTCCAAGTTAAATTTTGGCAGCCTCAAGTTTGGCAAGGTGGACCTGCAACAAGAGTGTCACAAATTCAACCCCTGCAAAAGGGAATATGCCCATTAACACTGGAGTTTCCTCACTGACTGGTGTTGCTGCACAGTTATGTGTCCACTGCTGATTGACTGTTGTACCTGATAGTGTCCTAGAGTGCGTCTGCGATTTCTCAGTGGCAGATGGCGAGCCCTTGGTCCCATCCTCCTCTTTTTTCTGGAAAAGGCTGCTGATGTTCTTCAGAGGAGACCCCATCGGAGAGCCAGCGCTCAAACCTGAGCGAGGCGGAGAAAAAGGACAGGATTGAAACTCTGAGCTGGAGTTTCCCAAGTTTCCCATGACGTTACTTTTACCCTCTACTGGCTTCCTTGTTTGTTTCACGATCATATCTCTCTTTTTCACAATGCTGGTGTTAAAAGATAGCGCTCAATTCATGACACTGATATGGTTTTAGCTTCTGAATATTCACATTTACTGAGCTGAAGAAAGTACACGACGGAGAGAGAGCAAGTGTGTGTGTGTGTGTGTGTGTGTGTATGTGTGTGTGTGTGTGTCCCTTAGGTATGGCCTGGCTGTCCTTTAACGCGACCTAAATCCAAATCAAGGAGGAATGTTAGGAGATTGAGTCACGATGAAAAGCGCCAGGTTGCTTTGGCTCGGATCCAGGTGAAGCCAACGCACGGCGAAAATTAAAGTGCAGTTTTGAAAGCCCTGATTTTAATTTCTGCTGTCAGTGACTACGTTGTATTATGCATGCGACTAAAAGGTACAACATGTATTAATTTGCTTGCTCAAATGTGCAAATCACCATAACACAGAAGTACGGGTTCATGACTCAGTCCCATTCAACTCACTGTTACCTTCATACCTTCACTGAGCTCTGAAAATTTCCAAGCCAGTCACTTTTGCTTTTGCTTTTCTTTTCCTTTCTTTCTTTTCTTTTCTGGTAATGTTTAATTAACACGCATACATTCCAAACGCTTGAATGGCAGTTGTTCAGTCAGTTTGGAATAACGTTATCATAGCAATCTAACCACAAAACCCTTAGCAAAACTATTAACGTTATTGCTTTCCCTTTCACTCTCGTTCTCTATAGCTACTACGTGTCGCTGATAACAGCAGAGCATTAAGACAAGCAGCATATCTGTCGCCAAAATTATAATAAAAATATACGTCTGCCTCCTCTTACCTCACGTGTTAACCTTACTTGTTTTGTGATGTAAAAAAAAAAAACTGCATCTAATTATGATAAAAGAAATGCTGTTTAGCTTATAACTCTTGCATCTCATAGTTAGTCAGTCCTGTTTCCAGGTTCATGGTATAAAACCGAATGTTAAGGGTAAAAAAAAAATGTGTTTTTGAGATTAAACGAGGGGCACATTTGACTCTCTCAACACGGATTAACACGGATTATTTTGTCTCTGAGCTCCTGGTTGGGAATGTGGCACAGCTGCAGACTTTCAGATGCAAGGTGACGCTGCTGTGAATGAACTTTTTGTGTGGCTGCAGCGTTGACTGCCGAGACAGAGGCACTCGCGCCAGTGATCTGAAATTTAGATATGTTTATCTGCAGAATGTGGCGTTTCAGAGACGCTTTGAATGAAGCTGAGGAGGCGCGTGGAGGAAGTGGGCGGGGCTGTAATTTGGCAACAAAAAGAGAAAGGAGGTGAATGGGCCCAACAAAATGGCTGGGCTTAGCAACTTAGGTTTGGTCTATATAATAAGACTATAAAACTCTCCATAAAGCACAAGTTAGCTTCAGGATTGTTAATAGGTTCTGAAATCGCTGAGCGTCAGTTTAACTCCAAATGAAATCACACATGTACATCTCAGCTGAACCAGAGTAGCCTAATTAAGTGACTGTGACTGAAATGTCTAACTGTTATGATTTCAATATGCAAAAATACAACCATAACCCTTTAACACTGCAGTGAGGTCAAGAAAAGGTATTTTTTTTATCAGGTATTATTACCAATGCAGCTCACACTTCTTGGTGCTTTTTTTTGGTGCTGTACATATATA
>OMLB01029467.1:27868-39297 GCA_900302555.1 Myripristis jacobus | reverse complement strand
CCCCCAAACACTGTGCACTGTCAGTGCCTAACACCTGTCTGAGCTGATGTTCTGTGTGTGTGTGTGTGTGTGTGTGTGTGTGTGTGTGTGTGTGTGTGTGTGGGCGCAGGCGTGGGTGGCAGGGTCTGGACAGTTGTTTCTCTTCACCTTTTTGCACCTTTGAAACATTTGCATAATATTTTTTTATGTACATGTGTGCATCATCAGAGTCTGTGCCTCAGACTCTGATGAAACTTGATTTATATAATCTAAAGCTTATCTAAAGCTGTGTTGTTTTTTTAATTTTATTTCACCATCATTAAAAAAAATCACTTTATTTCTTTTTGCAAATTTGTGGCAATTGTGGTACATTTATAATAATTATGAAGGGTGCTCTGGTCATTTTTCCCTGTTCGAAAACATTTTGAACTGTGCAAAACTTTCCAGTTGAAGTTTTTCCATCTCATATCTAATCAGTTTCCATTTTTCCAAAATACCTATCCTTTGATATCCATCATTTCAATATCAAACTTTCCTTTGATTTATTTTCTTTTTCTTTTTAACATTTAACTACGGGTTGATTATAATTTGTAGTAGGGAAAAAATATTTTATATTTTACATTTTCATTTTGTACTGTTTAACGTCAATGGCACAAAGCCAAATCCATGAATCGCAGACTGTCTCTTGCACAAATATGCATGGATTTATGTCATTACTAAATATGAGTAATTACTGTATTACAGTTAAACTCCATGTTCCTTACAGTCATCTTCCATGGTTTAGTAGCACTGGATTAGCCATCACCAAATAAATGTGCTGTCCTGTCACAGATGAAACTTAAATGTTATAAACTGTCTGACCTGTCATGTCTTCATGTTGCATGGTCAGCTCGATGCAGGGGATGTAC
Organism: Myripristis jacobus; assembly: GCA_900302555.1. NCBI lineage: Eukaryota > Metazoa > Chordata > Actinopteri > Holocentriformes > Holocentridae > Myripristis > Myripristis jacobus. The sequence goes on along the minus strand of OMLB01029467.1, from coordinate 38,410 downwards.
CATTTCTTTAATATCTCACTGAATTTCTAGACCCATATGAATGTTCATGCTGAATAATAGGGTATTCATAGATACACATGTCTGAAACAAATGGCATTTAATCATCAGCTGTAAGCCCACAGGTGGCAAGATCTATCTAAAAAGCACTAACCGAGTACTCACTTAAAAAGAAACAAAAGTGTTAGGGGGTAGTTTTGTATTTTTATTGTCTATTGGGTAACACTAAATGTTTACTTGTTAAAAATGATCAATGTTGTTGCTGTCCTGGCAGGAATGTACATGTCAAAATATGTTAACGCCCAAGGCAACATGTAGTGCTGTGCCTACGGCCTGCCCAAAAAATGAGAGCATTTCTATCTAGCAGCTTTTCTCAGCACTTGTGGGCATAATGTACCATATTATTAATTATTCATTGTGTATTATATACTTATAATACTGTCTTCTACAGACTCTGAGGAGCAGGGATGCACGAGGCTGCTTCTGGTCCCTTTTTTGTGGCACTGAGAGACAGAATCAGTCACAGAATCAAAGCTGCTCCGCTGCCCGCTGTGCGTCTGCATTGGTTTGCATGTGATGTCAGTGTCTAATATGAAGAATCAATTCTATAAAGAAGATGACATCAAATTTGACAGTGTTTTTCAATCAATCAATGAAATAATGGGAAACAGAGTTGATATTGGATGTTGGAAGTGGTGTAATTCTTCATGAATTAAGTCATGAAGTATATGACTAAATACAGAGCCATATATTTCATGGAAAGAAATGGGACGACTGTTCCATTTCTGAGAGTGCCCAAGTGCCAGTGCACTTAATCTGCCCTTAACAAACCCCTTACCCTTACTCTTGATTTCTGCTGATCACAGTCACAATGCAATGTGAAAGCAGGGCAGAGCGCAGTGGTGCAGAGTTTTTGGGGTTTTTTTTTCTTTCCAACGACGTTGTGTTGCGTGCCGTAGTGAAAGCCATGTTTACAAAGATAAAGTTTTCAGCTGGGATTTCAAGCTGTTTTGCCTTGTGTTAATGCAGTTGGTTATGCAAGGCTTGAAATTAGGAAAAGTCTATATAAGAGCTGAATACTTAATTAATGTTTCACTAAAACAATGATAGATTGTCACTGGGCTAAAATTGGCTTAGATTGATGTGCATGGAAAACATAAACACAAGGGTGGACCGCTGCCCTGCATTGCCTCTGGAATAATAAAGTCTTAATTTTAATCTTTTTGGACAGGTTGTACAATTTTATGTAGATTTAACCTCTTCGAAGGCTTCACACAGCAATACATAGGGAAAATTAATTGACCAGCCACGTAAAAACAGAGATAAGAAGCATCTTGGTGCGTGTAGCTATGCACAACTTTCATGGTCAGGCGAACGGCTTCAGTTGATTTTAATGGAAGCATTCTCCTGCAGCCGATATGTCATGCTGCATCTGTGCGCGGTGTATTTTCCCTGTAATAGCACTTCAGAGCGGTATTTAGGGCTAAGTGTATCCCACAATTCATCAGGAGTTTGTATGCCCAAAGGAAGAAGCGGCAATTAAGCTGACACACAAGATATAAATAAAAGTTATATTAGGTTACCATAGTCTCAACTTTGCCAAGTGTGATCTAATTACTTTCTTATTTATTTACATTGTTCTTAATGTATTTATTTATTATTTTGCCCGACCCTGTTATAGCCTATTTATTTAGAAAATGTATCCTCTTTATGCCATTCTTGGGTAATAAAACACCAGTAACTGCAGCTGCAACTGGAAACATGTCCCTTTAACCAAACACGTCCCGATGTGTTGACAAAACCTCCAAACACTTGCAGTCATCACACTGACTTACACGCTTTGGCCAGTTCCTGGAAATACATCACTCAAGTAGCCACAGTTGTAGGTACTGGGAGAAAGCCTTAGTAGTTGGTGGCTGTTGAATAGAGACAATTTACGCCGTGTGTTTTGCAAATGAAAAAAAAAAATGTGCAAAACAATAGAGAACAGATTTTCAAGATGTCATACTTCACAAACATGTGTTCTAAAAATACAAAAAAGAAGTACCTGTTTGGCAAAATCTTTCACACGATAGTCTTGCAAATGTGTAATACGACCTAAGGGCCAGATGCAGCCCACTGACCAATAAAATCCAGTCCACAACATGATAATTACGACTTAATTTACATTGTGAGTGTGGTCTTCTATATTTCTAATTACTAATTAATAGCACCCTGTTGCACCCAGGAACACTTTCAGGCATTAACGGTTGACTACAGGTGATGGTCCTCAGGTCCAGCTGTATTTTGACCGGTCAAGTGGTGTTAACACCATATTGCTGATGACTCAAATTGAGTGCGCTCCATTTGGATGTGCCAGTGTGCCACTTATTGTGGAACAACAAGGGCGGAGAACACTGGAGTTTAGGTGGAGTCTATTCCACTTGCATCCTAATGAGCCTGAATATAAACTGGAGGAATAAAAACTGGAAGAGGCTGTGGTAAGCAATAATGTTTATGAAGCTACGCCTCTGCAGCCAACCTTTATGCCAAACATCAAATTAATTGTGAAAACACTGATAAGAATGGTAGACCTTCATCGGGTTTTTCAGCAGATTTAACCCGTTATAGATGTGAATGACATTAGTTTGCTCCTTTCTGTTGACATTGTTTGTGATGCTGCTTTCTTCATACATCGACCTTGTATTCATTTCCCTGCCATGTTCAAATAGTTAAGTTTGAGAAATCATTTTATAGAATTGTTGTTGTTATACCTGAAGGTTATTTATCATTGTTAAATTCACATTTTTTGTGTTTATGCAAAAGTTAGTCAAGAAGCAGTTTTAAACATACATTTTCTAAGTTCACTAGCATATTACCACCTGACAAAACTATAGCAGTTATCATAAAAAGTTTAACAACTTTTTTTGTAATTTTTTTATTTTTCAAAACGATGCACGTAAGTTGACTGAAGTTGTAGCAGGTAGAACAACACTGTGATGTCAGTGTGACACAGAGCTTTGGCCTCTGCTGTTCTGGGATCGTTTAAAATTGGTTTAGGTATTGGCAGTTAATTCAGTCATTTGGCAGCCTGCCAATTTTAGGTCCCTGAATCATTAACACCATCCTACTACCACCACCATCCACTATCACACACACACATCAACCCCCACTAACGTGATGCATCAGCACCACCATGGCCAATCATAGGCAAGACTCAGCAGATCCGGCATCATGCTGATTGGCTGGCACAGAGGCTGCTGTTAAAGTTGCGTCTGCATTGCCTGCATTGAGATTGGACAAATAACTACATTAATCTGTTTTACAATAATAACGTTAATATTTGTACGACCAATATCAAATTATGAGTCAACAACTGATGATTTGGCTAAAGAGTACAGTTCTCAGCCTCAGCCAGTTTTCTCAGCATTTAACGATGAATAATACTGAAGAATCCTAGCGAAAATATCAAAAATTGCTTCCCTGTAGGCCTACACGTGTCCTGTGTGTACTGCTCTTTAATACAGTCATTCACAGCTAATGTACACTCAAAGAAAATCAACCCTGCAAGCACTCAAAGTATGTACCTTTGATGAAAGGTGATAGCCAAGAAATCTGAACTGTTAAAAGCAGCATAAGATTTAAGTTTTTTTTTCTAATTGTGGTATTTACCACTTTACTTTTGCTAAAATATTTATTACCAAAGCCCTAAAGCAAGAACATTTAGTAATATCTAAGGCTCACACAAAGCTGTCTAGCTCACTGTTAGTTCTTTGCTCATTCACTGGGACAACTGACATGTGTATAAGACTTCACCATTTTCTCAGACACTGACATTTCCAATTGAACTGGTACAAATGGCATTTCCCCAGACAACTTGTTAACTTTTAAAGGTTGATAGATTCAATACACAACAGGCTCATATAAGCGGTGGATCACTCTGAAAAACAAAGCTAGGAGATTACTTGCTGTCAGCTTGAGGATGAGATGTGCAAGTTTGAGGAACAAATGTGGACACTATTTATAAGGTGACACAGACCATATTGATTTAGAAACATTTATTGGAAAGAAGACCCTCATTTGTGGTTCTCCACTGTGGCTGCCTTGATCCTGCAAGGACAAGTGCATGTCCTTTGATCTTGATGTTTCTCCAAGTGACTTTGATTTAAACAGTAGAGGATAGCCTACTTTAGAAACTCAACTAATAGGCTGAAATCAGGGGGAAAAAACTATGCAAACATAAAATATGCAGGGCCGACACATTTACTGTCATTGCATGGTCAAATGATCAGCAACGAAATAATTTACCCTTGAAGAATACATTAATGATGATTACCATTTTTATGGTTATATGGAGAGCAGTGTCATTAGCAAGCCATATTGAATGTGATTCTCCCTGCGGTTCCAAGGTCAGCTCATGTACATTCCTAGACGAGTGCACACTGGATATGAGCATAAAAATAATTGCAAATCCAGGGGTCAAAGAAAGGTCAATCAAAGGTCAGCTAAAGTTACCTAATGAGAATTAAGACTGAGCACATTCATAAGGCCGACTGTATCGCTCTCCTCGCTCCAGATTATTGTGTCATGGACAAATTAACTAACTGTCGTGCAAGGCTCATATGAAAATGACTTGCTAATAATCTATCACTCTTACAGTCTGTTAAAATAACTTAAAGCTGCAATATCTAAGTTTGAGAAACGGTGTTATATTAAAATTTTAAAGCACAACTTAGGCCATAATTAAAGAGGCAAGCTGCATAGTTTCAGCTCAGCTAAATCAATAAACAGTCAATATTCTGGTGTTCTTGAGAGATGCAGTGATTTAGGTCAGTGGTTCTCAAATGGGGGTATGTGTACCCCTAGGGGCATGCTGCAGTACTGCAGGGGGTACATGAGATTTTTTTTAAAAATGTTAATTTAAAAAATATCAGTCATGCATAATTCCTAATATAATCAGTCAAGTTCTGTGGGAAAAAAATGTAATTGTCAGTTTGATAAACCACATTTTACATTCATTATCCCCCCCAGGTGGTTTAAATCTGCTGCCGTGGTCGTCAAGTGAGGACATTTGTTCACTATGACCGGGGAGCCAAGACAACAATCAAGAAAATGGATTAGTGGTTGCAGCTGAATACAGCTGAAAACAAGGAGAAAGAAATGAAGAAGAAATAAAAACTGAGCAAAAAATATCATCAGTATCAGATTGTTGTTTCAGATGCTGATGGAGCTGGACTGGACCTCTTTATATAGGATTTTTTAAACAACTTTTTTTTTTTTTTTTTGCACTGCTAAGGGGATACTTGGCTGCAAAAAAATATTTCAAAGAGGGTACATTATTGGAAAAAAGTTTGAGAACCACTGATTTAGGTAACTTCCTTAAAACTTAGAATAAAATCAATAACAATCAGAAGTAACAAAGGGGGTACAGGTTGTACATACTTATTGCGTTTTTGTTTTGTTTTTTTAAATAAGTGTAGTTTTGGTAGAAATGTTTTTGGGTGGGCTATAGTACGTGTCTATTCAATAGAACTCTAATCAGTAACAGGGGAGACAAATCAATATGACCCATATGGGGCAAATATACAACATCGAGAGGTTAGCATCAACAATAATCAAATACAATATGACTGAACTGACACTAACCTCTTGACACATCTTTACTTATCTGCACTTTTTGCCAGGCAAAGAAAATAAAGCAACAGTATACAAGCTGTGCCCAGTGCACTGTAAGTGAACTTTTTAAAAACAACCTTGTGCAACTTTTTCATGACAGAAATATTGCCCTTTTTCAATCTGCATACTGTATTTGGGCTCAGCAACAACTGACATGGCTAGTGACGGGAAAACAACTGATAGTTTGATAACATGGGTATCATTTTGTGCTGTGTTCACTCCACTGTCTGAAGACTTAGATTAATATTGCACAGTTCAGATCTCATTATTGTGAAACCATGATAAAAATATTCAATTGCACCGAACTGTATGTCTGACATTTAGAAACTAATTATGCTCATTTGAGAAACAAGCCACAGGAGTTTTTTCAGGGTCTGCTGAGACAACTTTCAGCTAGTAAGACATGTTTAAATGCGGCAGATAACATTAATAGAAGTGTCTCACATGGTGAGCTACAGAGTGGTGAAGTGGAAGACCTAATTCTCCTCACTGCCGCCAGTATGGGTGAGACAATGCAGGGGGGGAAAGGGAAACAAACTTTACAGACGATGCCTTCATCAAACAACACAGCGTCACAATGTATCAGTGACATGGCTGTGGACATTGAAACAGCAGCTACTTTGCATACAAGCCAGCTCAATTCTATGCATTAATGCTGGACGAATCTACGGACGTTGATTGGCTGGCTCAGCTCCTGGTTAATGTCAGGTACATCCACAAGGGGTCAGTTAGGGAAGGCATCTTACTCTGCAAATGAGTGGAAACCAGGGCTACCAGGGCTTTGAACTGCTTGCTAGACAGCCATAGAACACCATGTGGACTTTCATGGGTGGCACTATGTTTCCCCGTCATGAACCGCATGATAGGGAAACAGTCGTCTGGTCACTCACGTGCAAGCAGTTGCAGTACCAGGTGGGTACACTGCAGCACCCACAGGAAGGCACTTACTGCCAAGGGAATGCCTGATACTGTAGCCTGAAGGACGTTTTGGACAGTACAGTGGAAATGGTAAGCTTTGTTAAAGCAATTTCACCTGGAGATCAATACTTTAATCTTATCTTAAATTGTCTGATTTGGATCTGTCTGTGTGCAAGTGATTGGCTGTCTGTTACAAACTCCACCTCTTTCATGTGAACACACTCAGAGCTAAATTAGAAAAACCTGTCTTGACAGAGCGAGTTGTTAATTACTTTCGTGCTCCTGGTTAGCCGTGATCACGGTTTGGTTTTGTGAAGCCGTGATGAGACGAGAGCCCGACTTTGTAGAACTGCGTTCATGATCCAGGTCCCATCCAGACCCCATTCCCAAAACAAAATGACAAAATGCAAAAGTCAGAGTCCACTTCCACCTCAGCAAGGTCGTTGCAGCAGAAACAGGCCAGTAGTTTTTGTTCATTTTTATGTGTTACATTCCTTTAAAAGCACACTATGCAGGAGTTTTATTTTTCAAATGCTTTAAAACCTGTGGACTATTACTGTTTTACTGATTTGGAAATATACAAATATGCATGATTGACAAGTGTCCCCCCCTCCACCTCCTCTCCTCTGCCTGGGTTTGTTGTGTGCAGGACGTTTCTGGGCGGTAACCTCTTTCTGTCAATCTGTGTGGGGGCTGTGCCATGGTATGCTGAAGAGTTAAAACACTTTTCAACACTAAACACTATTTACTGTTATGTTTTATTCTCACCATTCACCGTGCCAACATGCTGATTTACATTTATGGATGTCATAGAGATGCGTGAAACTCTGTGCTCAGAGAGGGATTCCTAGTCCCTGTTGCTTCTCCTTTAACCATGAGAATATAATCTGTCATTTTTTCTATCAGCCAACCCATTACAGTCATAACTGGCCATACTTATTTCATCCTTGGCCCTCTATGATAGCAGACTGAATAAAAAGTAGCAGGTCAGTAACATCACCCCCATTTCTACAAGGATCTGTTTTAGAATAAGTAAATATGTGAGTGAATATTTTATATTTCTACACTGTTACTGAAAACATTAAATTCATTTTGTCAGTAGGTTAAAGAAAAATGCAGGCTGAATATATCACAGCTTTCTGCTAGTCCAGACAAAAGGAATCAGAATCAGATTCAGAAATGCTTGATTGATCCATGAGAGAAATTGGGTCAGTTGCAGCTGCTCAATTGTCAAGAGAAGAATTAAATTATAACATAAAGAAATAAGAGGACAAAACCGAGTAGTATTAAAAGTAACAACAACAAGGACTTGATCAATAATATGTATGTTGTGCTTCATTGACATAACAATAAGATCATACACCCTGTATTTCACTAGTGCAATTGGATATGCCACTTGTGGCTTACACAGAAAAGAGACCAGACACCGAAACTAGCAGAGCACTGCAGCTCACATGAAGCAGCGTGCCGTCTCGTGCCTGAGGGTCTGCGCTAATCCACTAACAGGGGCACCAAAATGAAATGGACTATGCTGCATGAACTTTACACTTCTGTGCTGCGTTCACTGTGCTGCTGGCTCTAGGCTTGACTTTCCCCAGTGGCAAAAATTAAAAGAAGGGGATAAAGAGTGATGCAGATTTTGTCTGTTTACTTGTGTAAGATGTCCACTACATTGATTATTATTGTATTGGGTAATATTTTCTGTAATGCCCATATAGCTTAAGAAAGTCTCCCAGCTGATCACCATACAACAATCTGAATTGTGACCGTTTTTACATTCATGTGCCACGACTGAAGATATTTTCAAATCAGTTGTGCAGTAGCCTACCATTCAAGCTCACATACTCCCATTCACTTAAACACTGTTTTAAAAAAGGGATTAGTGATTGATACTGACATTGCGTTTCTCATGTCGTTCTGTTGTTTTATGGTGTAATTCCATTTTCCATTGGTAAATTCACCAAACGAGATGCACACAGAGAGCAGCTACACTGCGAGACACCGCGGCTACAAGGGATTTTATTGGAAATGGGAGGGTGCTCTACCTCTATGAGGTAGACTTCTCCCTGAATGTTTGTTTAGCATTGCAGCAAATTGGTGAGTCTACAAAGGCCTTTCTCCTTTAATTTTAGGAGTTGACCTGAAACCTGACAGCTAACATTTCTGTTTTAGATTGTTGAAATTGTTGTTTTTTTTCCCCTCAGTAAACACAGTTGTAGCTGGGAATATTTTTCAGTGATGTAAGTGGAGTCACTTTTGGCTAGTTAGCAGTGGAAAAAAGAACATGAACCAGAAAAGCAATGAGAAATTCAATGTAATCCAAGTTTTTAAAATGTGATAATGTGTTTAAGATTGGATTTTTCCTTTAATCAAATTTCAGTCCACCAACAGACAGCCAAAGTAAGAAACATCCTCCAGCTACTGTCTGTGAAATGAAATGAAAAAATAAACTTTGATTTACACAATAACACCCTAAACCTGTGATAATCAAAATTGCCTTAGGACCATTTAAGCAAGGACTATTTAAACTCGACTGCAGAATGCCTGACCGTGTAATTTACAGGTTCAGTCTACACAGTTGTTATGGTTGGCCGAATTCTTGCATTATGTGCTTTTTCCACATTTTTGTCAGTTGAAAGTGCCGTCACTCCCTCATTCAACTCCTGCCTATTTTGATTACTGCAGTTTTAATTTTTTTTTTTTTGAGGTTATTTCTTTAAAAGGTAATAACTCTCAATGTTTAGACAAAAAAAATAATAATAATAATCCAAGGGAAAAACAGTAATGATCTAATATTACGATTAAAGCCCTGGAAAAAAATATCTGCAGTGATGGCAGTAAAGGAAAACTCCAGTCATGCTGGAATTGTCTTTTAGTGATGAACAGAATGGAAATATCACCAGTACAGGTTAAAGACCACTAGTGGTTGTGAATATTACTGTGTGTGTGTACAGCAGCTACATATATAGAGTCTGTGCAGAATATTCAACAAGTAATGAATTTTAAGATGGAACAAGACAATAGAGTTATTCTTTGCACCTCTTTCCACCTCTTTCTTAAGCCATGCACAGGAAAAAAACCTTATCGACTGTGCTGTAGCCAGTGGGGTGGATGTCTATCCCCTGTGGGGGTCAGGCAGCAGGCAATGGACAGAGCAGATACAATTCACATTTTAGTTGAATTAGTTGCAGGGGGTTACAAGGAGTCACAAGTCTTCAATAACCGTTCGATGGAGTTCTACAGAGATCAGCTGGCAGGCGTAAGGCAATGTACCTTTCAGATGAATATATGCATATGTGGCTTCTGAAAGGAGAGGAGAAACATAAATAGCATGTCAAAACAGGGAAATAGACAAACATGCAATATGTGTCACGAACTGAGCAAACAGACAATGGACCCACAAAGCATAGCTGAAACAAACTCGTGGCGAATAACGATTTAATGCAGAAAAAGGTCGGTACATGAGGGTCAGTCAGAATAAGGCAAAGGTACAAAATCACTAGGCAAAAAGGGTAACCAGAGGGGTGTACTACGAAGCAGGTTTAGTGGGTTAGCGAGGTATGTTGAGTCTAAAGCCAGGCTTTCCTGTATCACGAAGGTGGCTCTCTTTTAACCCAGCTAGATCACCATGGTAACTTATGCCTAACTTATAACCTGGTCCCGACCAGGTTATGTTAAGTTTAACTCCGGCTACAAAAGCGGCGCTATCTCACCATTTAACTCTTTTGGAGACGGCGTCACCATTTATTAATGATCCGGTGGACCTGGGAGCCAGGATTGTCCGTGGCTCATTACGGAGACAAAGAGGATTTAGGGATCACACAGATCCGCTGGCATTTCCTGACGATAATCTCCATGAGCAGTATAGATCATCATCTGAGGGAATACGCTACATTTGCTCACTTGTTGAGCCAAGTGTCAGGAATGCCACGGATAGAATATATATTTGTTCGAAATATTCCGTTGTATCAC
>OMLB01029467.1:10510-27848 GCA_900302555.1 Myripristis jacobus | reverse complement strand
AGTGGGTTAGCGAGGTATGCTGAGTCTAAAGCCAGGCTTTCCTGTATCACGAAGGTGGCTCTCTTTTAACCCGGCTAGATCACCATGGTAACTTATGCTAAGTTTAACCCCGGCTATAGAAGCGGCGCTATCTCAACCAGGTGAAATCACAAAAAGTAATTTTTGTCCGGTGATTGGTGGCACATATGCACAATGCAGGTGTACTATTCGTGGTGCACAGACTTCACGTTTGTTAGAAATATTCCGTTGTATCACAGACTTTGTTATAGTAGCCTGTTAAAGGAAACCCTTTATATTATAACAGTGACTGTCACGGCATCCGAAGGTGATGATTGGACGGGAGCAGCCCGTGGTGATTCAAACGCACTCCAAACACCACTTATTCCGATTTAGACAAAAAGATTTAACAAAAAAGGAGCAAACAACCAGAAATGGCTCCATAATTCTAGTTAAACTTCAAATGTAACGAACAATTATCTGAAACTACTGACAAGTAGCTCTAAGCAGCGTAGTGGTCAAATTTATCATGTAACCATGGTAACCACCGCCTGCTCCGTCCGACACCGCTAGACTCACCGACACACACCTTCAGTCACCTGACTTCACCTCAGGCTTTACCTCCAACTCCTAGGCAACACTCCCATAAAGGTACTGAAGTTACATATTTCTAAACTAAAATTCATAATACTGAATGAATATTGCAGCAATTATTTAAAATGGCTAGAACAGTGACAGAGTGCCCAACCTTTGTGCTTCCCTTGAAATTAATTGCCAGCAGCCTCTCTCGCCTTATTTGCGGCCACAGTGTTGCTCTTAGCGGAAATTTTATTTGTAAAATTTCCATAGCTTTCCATGAGGACAAGCTGACAGCCGGACTGAACAAACCTTGGTGATAACCACCGTCGTGATACCACTTAACTTTGACTGGAGCTTTAGGTTTTGTTGAGCCTGATAGTGAACGCAAAGCCTGGGGATGTTGAGCCTCCTTCGTTACAGCCCCCAGCACCTGCGCCTTCTCACGCTGGTTGTGTTGATACATTTGACCAAAGTGACAAAGACTAAAACTAAAGACATCTCCTGTGTATTTTTATTTTAGTTTAGTCAGTTTCTTAAGTGCACAACATCATTTCAGTTGTCTTTTTCTTAAGTCTATTTTTTTTAGTTTTATTTCCCTTAACTTCAATGTTATTTCACATCTAGTTTTAGTTCACTGTAACAGCCTTGGTGACTGCAGCCTCGCTGTATGTGGGACTCATGTGGCCACTCAAGTGTGTGAAGATGTGATGACGCGGGACAAAGTGTCGCTGTAACATGTGTTTTTATAACTTGTTCAGTATTAAATGGCAGCTGACAAGTATTTCGTAAGACAGCATGGTGTCCCGTTTCAGACTCAGCCCTGCCTCCTCTGGACGGAGAGCTCAACCAGTGACACGCCATGTTTTACTCTTTAGGTTTGATTAATCACTTGCATATTCCATGTGATTTTTGCTGACGAGATGGATGATTTTTTGTTTACTTTCAAGTCTTGCCTGGTGCAGCTTAACATGATCTTTTTAATGTGTTGTAATTTAAATTAAAAGTATCTTGTTGTCTTTACTGCAACAGGCCAGCATGGAGCCTAATCCAGAGAGAGCAATGTACTTTTCCCATAAGGCGAAGAAGTATGGCATCATTTCCATCGCGGTGTGGGTTTGTCTTCTGGTCTGCGCCCCGTTGTTCCTGGCTCTGGCTTCATACCTCATCACCCTTATAAACTGATGGACTCTCCTGAACGTCCACGGCGGACAGACTGCAGGCCCAGTTCACACCCGCATCCTCCTCTCACCACAGAGAACAAACAGCCACGCAAGTGTCTGATACAAAAATACTTTTACACAAGTTTCATGTTGTTTGTTTTTTTTATACTATAGTATTTATTGAATATACCAACAATTCCAAGACTAAATGGTCATATAAAATCCAGCATAAACTCTAGTCCGAGGCATTACTCTACACCAAACTTTGACACTTACATTATATATTAAAAGATTATAATTAGCTGTCATGCCACAGTGAAGGCCCAATCCTCAATATTCCTCTTTTAAGTGACTTCGAAATGTAATTTCATTTGTTTTTAATAATGTAATTGTAAGCAGTAAATAAATTAGAACATCTGAATGGAAAAATAGCAAAATACATTTATAATTATGGACTGGGTCTTCACTGTTAGTACAATAAAGACGTGTAAAACCAAGGCAGTGCTTAATCTGTGAACTCTGTGATGCTGCCCTTGTTTTGTGTTATGATATCTTTATCCTTGCATTGTTAGCATATTAGCTTTATTCATGTCATATAAATCAATATGCTGTATTTTATAATCAAAACATATAAAGACACGGATCATTTTGTAATAAAATGACAAAAATATTTGTGCTCTGAGTTGCCTGAAGCTTCTTCACATGCCCACATTAAAACGGTGACAAGATTGTTACAAAGCTGCAAACAATACATACAAATACAGTACATACAAAACATCCATATAAACAGTACCTCTTACTGTTAAGGCAGTCTTCTTAAAGTTAGGCAACGGCATAACAAAACATGATAAAGAGGCAGTTTATCAACAGGTTACATTTACAAAACCAATATAAATATCACAGAAACAACGATCCAGAGGGACTCACAGGTTATAAAAAAGGTCAGAAAACAAACCAACCAGCAGTGGCATCTGAACATTTCCACTGCGGGACGGAAACGCTTTCTGGAGTGGCATGAAGTTTTCCATGTTAGTTTTTATACAGCAAAAAAAAAAAAACCTCTTCAGATGTCACGACACAAAATTTGAACGGAGTTTGCCCTGAGCTGAATAAAACGACTTGCACTGAACTTTCCATGCTACTTGGGAGACGCTGGCAGATACACTGTACCTAAATAACACAACTCATGGACTTTTAACGCATTTTGACACGATGGCTGGGAAACAAAAAAAAAACAGTTGCATTAAATCAACACAATCTCTTGAAGGCATGTTCATGCTCAGCGTTTCTTAGCAAAAGGAAAAAGAAAAAAAAAGCTGCCTTTGGAACATAACTTATGATGAAGCTGCAAGATCAAAATCCAAATCCAAAGCATTGCTTCCTCTCCATTAGGATCAACTGGGTGCAAGCAATCTGCATTATGGTTTGCATAACAACAGCGTCACCTTAACGGGAGCGCACAGGTTCTCACCTTTCTCCTAAGAAGTGTAAATTCATATGTCTGCGTAGGTCAGGATGGAAAAAAAATACATTAAAAATTCCTTCTGATTCTGTATGCTTTTATAGATGATGATGCGTTTCTGGACAGGGTCAGATATTCCACATGGTGAGGGAAGCACGGCTGTGTGCAAAGTGGACGGCTGAGGTTTAAGTGCAGAGGGAACAACAGTAGCAGGTTATAACACATCTGAACAAATACATGTATTAACAACATCTATGAAGCAATACGTTTACGGTACTATGCTGCTGTCTTTAACTTGTAGGCTAAAAACGCTACACGATGAAAATATAGCTCTTCGATAAATATTTTCACCACAACATGAATAACTAGACTGTGCTGAGTCAGAAAAAAAAGGGGCACCAGAAGATTCACAAGATAATGTGAATCTTTGTGCTGTAAAGAAAGGGAAATATAGTTTTCTAAAAAGGGTTACAAAAAGTGTTCTTATCTCGCGACATTTTTGGCAGCCAAACTCGATCATGCTTTTCCAGGCGTTTGTCAGCTGTCGCTCTGATCAAACGATAACCACAGGTCCAGCTGGTCCAGCTTGGCACAGAGCAGAGAGTCCAGTTCCTGCACGCTGATGGACGGCTCGTCTTTCGGGTTGCTGTAGCCCCCTCTCCTCGGCCTGGAGGTGGAAGCCCCCGCCTTCCCACTACCAACAAGAGGCTTCTTTGGTTTTCTGGCCACGCCCACCTCCGGGAACTCCACGAAACGCTTCACACGCCTCTGACCGAACAGGCACTGAGAACCGTTCCGACGACTGAGCGGTGTCTCAAATACCGTCTCCAGCCGACTGCAACACAGGGACGAAAACAATAATCGTTAATGGTTAAAGATGAACATTTGTTTGGCATTTTAAAATAAATAAGTAAAATTTCTTTATTTAAACACTGACCATACCGCTTTCCAAAAGGACAGGACCAAAATTGCGTACAAAGGACATTAAATACAAAGTTAACAGTGAAAATAAATTAACAACAATAAACAACAAGGCACAAATACGATGTAACAGACATGCCAGTGAATAAAAATGTGTCTTTGTCCTAGATTTACAAAACAGAAGTAACTTAAAGTAATACCATGATGAGGGTTTCCAAAATGCCCAGTAAAATTTTAGGATTCCAGTCAGATAAAACATTTAAATGCATTAAAAAAATGATACAATAAATTTAAATAGCAATTAAAAAAAAAATGCAATGACTCATCAAAAGCATTTTACTAAGAGTCAACCTTCTTGCGATTTTGTGAGGGGAAAAAAAAGGTTGGCTATTCCATATTAACTTTGTATTATAACTGTATTGTTATTATTGTATTTTAACTGTATAATAACTTTGTATAATAAAAGGGTTGAAAAAGTTCCTACTGTTAATGGATAATGAATAAAATTGTAATTATTGAAAATGAGGTTAAATGATCAGTGGGTTTGACACTGATGTTTGCTAAATTCCCCCTTAATTCCTTCACATGACTCATATCCTGCTGCTACAGTGATCTGGTTCAACAGCTCGGATTTCTAATTTGCCTCCTCAAAACAGATACTGTATTCTACCTGCTGACATTCAACATGGTACATATTGTATACAGTTTGAGTAATTTGTGTTGCACTGGCTCCCTCCTTCCTATCACCACGGCAACCTTGTCCTCTTTGCCAAGTTTGACAGATGGTGTGAAGTTCACCTCACCTTTCAGGGGGCTTGGTGAAATTCTTGTTGGTGTAAATTTCTTCCAAACTGAACTCCTTCTTTTTCAGCCTGTTGTAAAACAAATGAGGGAAAAAAATGAACATTATCATAGTAACCACACAGGCTTTCATTCATTAGGGCAAATGATCAATGGATGACAGGCACACACTAATATTGACAAACATGCACTTTATATAGCAGATCAGTGGTGGGCCCAGCGGGGCCTGGCCTACTTCGGTGCTCCAGCCTAATTCTGTGATGCAGAACCCTCATGTTTGCAGAGTCTGTTAGTGATCAGGCAGTGTGCTGCTCTGCAGTCAATTACAGTGACAAAACATGACACTGTAGAGCCTGTCAGTGCAGGATCCCTTTAATTTAAGCAATTATCCTCTTATCACAATGCAAAACAGTTGTTTTGACCAGCTATGATGCATTATTACTAAGGAGGAAAAAGGTCATGAGCGTGTTCAAGTTTTAAGTTTAAAATAAAACCAGTTGAGGAGCGGGAGAATAACCCTGACATGATGTATTGTTAGATCTGTAAAAGGTCCTGCCTCTACCGCTCTTTTTCATGCTCAGGTGCTATCTGCTGAAAACCCATCTGAAGTACATCATTCTTTCGCTGTCAATTTAATATCTTGACTTCTTGCAGCTGGCACTTTGCATGCTTGAGAAATTGAGAAAACATCTTTTTCCACATTGTACATAATAAAAACAAAATTAATATCCAACAAGGACACTGGTGTTGGTCTGAATTATGCATGAAAGTGTGTGATACACTGACGAACACAACATTTCAGTGCACTACATACCTGATGGGCTTGGGCAGGCCCATGGGTGTCAGATTGTTCTGAGGTTTTGGTAAAGCTTTGCGAATTCTAATGGACGACACCTTCCCTCGTTCCTCATGCTTCTGCACCACCTGCGACAATGACCAATCAGTCAATATGAATATGTGTTTATAGTCAGTGGACAACGGTACCACCAAGTATCAACACTTAGGCCTCATTCACCAACCGTTCATGGGAAAAAATTATTTTTAAAACCCACTAATGCAGTTTTCACCAAGACTCTGACATCCACTGATGTTTTCTTATTTGGGATTTGTTCTTTGGTAAGAACAGAATCTACACATAGAGTCCAGGACTCCACCCTCTTTAGACTTTCTTTTGGGCATTCTTAACTTCTCTCTCTTGATCAATTTCTGTGAGTGGCTCACGGCCCTCCAGTCTCATGCCCTTTTGTGGGGATTTGTGAGGTGTTTGCATATGCTAATTAGGAACAACTGGCACATGCTTTCAGTTTACGAGGACAATGAGATTCATTATTACATGAGCACAGGTGCACACAGCTCCGCAGTTTAAGAACACTACATGAATCAGGCAAAGTTTTTTTTCTGCACCATGTTCAAGAACAAATTTAAGAAGAAATTGGTGAATGTGGCCCATTATCTTGAAGGATTACAGCACTGATACCACAGAGAGTGTTTTTTATGTTATTATGGGTGCAATGTGGTATGATTACATGAGCTCTGAAGCAACCACTCTATAATATAACTATGACCCCCTCCACCAATCTCCATAAAATACAATGCCCAGTAAGGATAACATTCACAAGAGATGTCATCGTACTCATGTGACACCAAGAAAACACTGTAGTCCATACCTTTATTTCAGAATCAGACAGAGCCTTTTCCTCTCTTAACGCGACATCCTCAAACTCCTGACTGGAACAGCTTGTGTCTTCTCCATCTTCATCCTCCTCGATCTGCTTCCTTGTCTCAATCTCACAATCCAAAGGAATTACACTGCAACACAGAGTGAATTCACAAGCAGCACATCACCATCATTAGCTCTATTTTGGAATTTGCATGCAAGTTTTAAATGTATTTTTGAAAATTAAAGAAATGAAAATGTGAATCAATGCACATTTCCATCAATTAAATTATGCAAATGATTGAATGAATGAAAAAACTGTACAACTGTAGGCTATTACATTATCAAAGTTGGGCAATCAAATACTCACAGCAAAATCTCAGATTTTTCTGAGCCTTTGAGAGTGGTAATAACAGGATTCACTCAGCTGTGCAGGGCTTTATTAAATGTCCGTCCACATGCAACGTATACAAAACTTCCTGCTTCATCAGTGTCTCTTCAAATAAACTGTCTCAATCAGTTTTATGTAAATTTTCTCTTTGACAATATGCCAATCTTATCAACCTCTGGAATTTTGCACAATCTCCTTACTTTGGCTAAAAATGCTTTTCGTTTGACAGTGTTTCTTCACCCCTAAAAACAGATGTGTGAACCGGAGAAATTATTTTCAAGTGCAGATTGCAAGTAAAGGTTACAATCTACAGTAATCCTTCGTTTCAAACGTTAACGTATCGGCCAAATACAAAACAACTGTGATAATTAAAACAGCATTGGAATATAAAGTGGTAACGCTACATAGAGTTTACAGTACAGTCACTGACCACCAGTCTGCCAGTAGAATAGCCCCAAATACTGTATTTGGTTATTTAAAAGCCATTTTACTTGCATGCAAACACACAGCATTCCCTGTAGCTGCTTCACAATAAAAGCTATATGACACAGCAGACTCTGCATGTAGTGGGCATGGGCCAAAGTGTGATTTGGTGGTATGTGCTATTGCACAGATTTAAGTTTTTTAACTGATAAATGCTAGTTACACTTTATGTATCATGAAATATTTCATCAGTAAAGATTTCGGGAAAAAAAGAGTGCACAAGTGTGTTACCTGCAAATGGAGGACCCTGTCGCAGCAGAGCTGTCAGTTCTTGTGAGAAATCCTGGTAGGTGCCGAGCAGAGGAGCTGGATGGGGATGATGATGTGAAAACACTGGAGGAGGAGGGAGAGGAAACTTGGCCGTAGCTGCTACTGCCGGTGGCAGCTCCTCTGTTCTCCAGTTTCTTGGAGAGGAACGCCAGGGGGCTTGACAGAAAACAGGAGGCCAGAGCTGAGAGGGATGAGCTGGGAGAAAGGGGAACACTGGTCGGCAGGTGCTGGGCGATGCTGCCATAGGGAGCAGATCTTCTGGATGGGTATACCTCCTTACGAAGACAAAGAGGGGCGATCTCCCGCTCCACCTCCACGCTGCAGACGGTGTGTCGGCGAGTCCGCCGGGGGGATGCAGGGGCTTGAGGGATGGGAGGAATGTGGCACGACTGGTGCTGGTGAGAGGTGTGGATCCTGCCGTGCTGTGGTGAATGTAGGGAGGAGTTCCACTGTGTTTCCTGGTGGAGGAGGGAGGGGATCTCTGGGCAGGAGTAGCTGCGTAACAAGTGCCTAGAGGAGCTGCCGATATCTGATGAACCTGTTCTGAATAAGTCTACATCCTCGCTTGTGACTGAGCTCATCTCCACTTCAGCTGCATGTATTTTACTATGCAAAACTCTGCACTTTCTCCTTTGGTTGTCTATTCTCCTCTTTTTCACCCTTCTCGCACTGTGCTTTAGCTCTAATGCACTCATGCTGAGCCTGTATGTACAAGACTCATCCTTACCAAGGTCCTTTATCTCATCTACAGTCATGTCCTGACTAGGTTTAGTGGCATCAAGATCAGTGGGAAATTCCTCACCTGACAGAGAGCCTGTGCTCCTTTTTTTCCGAGAGTTTCTTGTGCGTATTCTGTCACGCTTTGTTTCATATTTATTCAAACTTACAAAACAGTCATAAGGTGGAGAGGGTGAAGCCTTCTGATTATTCTCTGCTGATGACATTTCAAAAGGCAGAGATTCTCCAGTGATTTTATCTTTGGACTGACCTTCTGTGACTGTATCATCAAAGTTATCCATGCTTGTCTTTGTCAATTGTGAGTCACTTGACTCATTAGATTTCACAGATCTCACACAATCCTTCTTGAGCCTCTTGGACAGCTGCCTCAGTCCTGTTTTCAGGCTTTCCTCCTTGTGAAGAAGCTGAGAGGAATTACAATCTGTGGGAGTGAATTCTGCTGAAGAGGTAGAATCCAAAGTGCTGCACGGCTCTGAAGTTAAACTCTCTTGCTTTTGTGATTTCCGTTTAAGTGGTCCTCTGCACAGATTCATCAACTCACTTGGGCTCTGGGACGGCTCCACGCTCAACGCTGGTGAAACATCCTTCTTTTTGCGAACAGACTTTGGCTGGGCTCTGGATGCAAACTGAGGTCTGCATAGCTTTGCAGCTAAAGGCTCAACAAGATCCTTCAACAACGGCTCCTGGACCTCTGTTGTCACGGTGGTTTCCAGGTCCATGCTGTCCGTGTTCATGTCAGGTTCACTAACTCTAACACTGGCACTTTTCTTGAGCCTTTTCTTTGAACCACTGGCTCTCGATTTCACGTTGTCCTTTTGGTTGTTCTCCGATACGCCATTGCTCTTATCCAGTGAGCAAACCAGCACAGTACCAGAGGGATTTTCAGTCTCTGTGTGCCCATCTTTGCCTTTCCTTTTCATGCCTGCTGAAAGAAGCAGCCTTGTTCTAGCAGGATTCAACACTATTTCCATATCTAGGACGGTATTTGTTGATACAGCTTCATTTCTTGGTGGCTTTGACTCTTTGAATATGTCACTATCTGCAGCCACACTCCTACTTTTTGCATCCTTTTTATGTTTATCTGCAAGTCTTTTCCTTTTCAACAAATCTGGTTCAATATCTGAAGGAGAAGCCAGTTTCAGTCTCCTCTTTGCTTTCCCAAGACTTGCAGCTGAACTTTCTACAGACTCAGTCTTCAGTTTACACTCTAATTGCTGCTTTTGAACAAGCTGAGCATCAAGGGGGGACTTCAATGTACTGTCATTCACACCAACAACCCTTGAGTTATTCCGCAGGCTTTTTCTGACAACAGAGCCAATGTCTCTTTTCCTGTCATCATCGTCACCATGTGGAAGACAGACCTCCGTATCTGGCGGAGTATAATAGACCGAGGGTGATGATGACTGCGATTTTCCATTATCACATGGGTCACTGATGTTTGTTTCGATTGAATGTATGCCATTTGTCCCAGGGTCAGACACTTCCTCTTTAACTTCAGATGGAAAAATATCGGGTGAACCCTTCTGTAATGCAGATTTATTACTGGCGCGTTTTCTAGGCAGTGGCTTCGGCTGAGCAGCTCGTTTACGCTTCTGCTCCTCCATTTTGGCGGACATCTTCAACTTTGACTCTTGTAAGGCACGTGAATTGTCAGATGGCTGAAACCGCACAGAAGAGGACCTAAGATCAGATTTATAGGATTCTGAAGTTTTCTCACAATCGCTGAAGGGCAAGGAACTGTGTTGCAAAGGCACAGAATCGTTTGTGTTTGTTTCTTTCTCAGGAAATTCACATTCATCCACCTGTTGTGAGCCGTGTGCTGCTAAACCCACATCTGACAGTAAATTCTCAGAGTGTAAAAGAGCAACAGTTTTGAGGTCTCCTCCACCTCCTGCATCACTGAGGCATATCGAAGACGAGGAGCTCTGCTGGTCAGCTTCACTGTCCTCATTCCTGTTCTCGCTGGGATCTGAGTGTTCACCACTAGATGCCGTGGCGGCTTGCAGCTCATCCTGGATGAGTTTGTCTGGATGGTCCTTAAAATGGGGAGGACTATTCGCTTTGAAAAGTTTAACAGGACTCATAACGATCTCTGTGAAACTGGCCATCTTTGACTTGAATGACTGGAACAATGGGCCAATCACCCAACTCTTCATGGCAGAAGCATTTTCAACAGCCACATCTCCACACGTATCCATGTCTGATTTGGGGAGGTTTAATTGAGAGGCGTCATTATTTTGTGCGGTATTCCCAGCAGTCTCTTCATCTACAGTTTTTGTGGCGGAGGCGTTTGCATTCTCATTTGAGCAATCCACGTGTCTGTAATAAACAAAACACACACAAGGGCAAACTGATTTTGAGAATTCTGAATAACTTCCTCAACAAAGGCATATATGATTCATGTGGCTGATGAAACCAAGACCTTCATCTATTTGCAATTAGGGATGCACAATAATATCAGCACGCCATCAGTATCAGCTGATATCTGCTTTGAAATGAAATATCTGGATCAGCCTGAAATGAAAATTTCTGCCAATATAACATGCTGATATGTCAGATAGATCACATTTGCCCTGGTTGTGACCAAGCCTGATGACATCCAAGCCTGTTTAAGTAGGAGGAAACCTACAGTTTTGTTTGAAAGAAAATGTAGCATAAAGATAAATATTGCATGCATCTGCCAGTGGGCCATCACAATAACAGTAGGCATAGTAAAATGTTAATTCCACTACAAGAGAGACATGATGTTCTCTGCAATTAGGTGGAAAAAATATATGCATACATCAGTATCGACATCGGCAATCAGCCAAAAGAGTTGGAAAATATCAGCAAACAATCCAATATCATGCATCACTATCTGCAATCCAACCATGAGCTGCAGCTGATCTTATGACACATCCTTCATCCTGAAAACTTGACATCCAGTGACTTTCCCTCATAAACATTTCTTCCATCCTCATCAGTCACATCAAACAAACCTGGCAAACTAAAACAACCCATCAGTTACCGCTGCCTGCTGCTTTCTAAATACCATCACTGCTGAGTGGCGTCATTTTTTACAACTCTGATGATTTTTTTTTTCATGACAGATACAGATTCCGCAGATGACAAAAAATAAGTTGAACAGTAATGACTGTAATACAAACACAAGCTGATAACCACCAGCTGTCACACTTACTTAGTTGGGCACTTTGATGCGTCTTCAAAATCAAGTTCATCCTGCAGAAGAAAAATATTTGCAAATTAGCTCCCAGTTATTTGAGCACAAATCAACAAATGCCACTGTCACAATACAAATATTTTAAAGAGCTGGTGAAATAAAATGATTTTCCAGCAGGTGGGTTTTGTCAGAAACAGTAAAACAAGTGTTAATTTTCTGTTTCCAGAAACAATATTTTATTTTTCCACGTTAACATTATTTCTTTAGTTAAAGCACAAAACAAATTTAAGTGCTTGAAGACCTATGTAAATATGGCAGATAAAAGTTAAAAAGTTGTTCAACTAAAACAGCTAATCTGTGTCTCCATCCCTGGCCAAGTTCCATTGTTTTATAGTGGACTAACATAATACAAAGTGGCCTAATAAATATGAAAATGCATTAATTGTACTTGTATCTGTTGTGAGAAATGGTCATCATGCACCTCTACAATTTGGAAAAACAACAAAAAGAACGTACAGTGACACGCTACATTCTGTCATATCAGCGGTTTAGGCTTTAGTGGGTCACATTAAGACAGTCGACTGCTTGTCTGTGTCAGATGCAACAGACCGTGAAGGAGGATTAAATCACTCAATTAACCCTGACACCCCAATCACTGTACAGGTCTCCAGTGTTAGCATACAGAGACGCACAGTACAGCTGCTGCACAAACAGCTCAGTGACCCTGACAGCTTTAGCACAAGACAAATACTGTCAAGGGCATGCAGACAGATGATGGAGAGACAAATAAAACAGGCAATTTGAGCAAGCGGAGACAAACTAACCTTGTTTTGGATGTCTTGTGCATGTTTATCATCTCTCCGCAGATTCACGGACAGGGATTGTGATACTTGCACCTACAAAGCAGAGATACATGAGGACTGCATCAGGAAATTTTCATATAGATTAAGTTTGTTTTATTGTTAAAAAAAAAAAATCTCCAAGCAGGGAATTAAAGTTCCAACACGTCGTACCATGCTGCTCACCCTCTCTCTCTCGGCCGGGGACGGGTTTTGCCTTGACGGTCTGTGAGCTGCCCTGCTGTCCTTGTGGATCTGCTTTCGGGGAGTCCGATCTCTAACCCCTTGAATTCGGCCACTCCTCCTGATGCCAGATATTCCATCGTGCTTGCAGCTGTGAAATGTTTCAGACACAGTAACCTTCAGCCTATAAACCGCAGAGTGGTTTCATACGCACGGCGCGAGGAGCTGCACGTATATTAAGTCTCTGCTAATCCTAAAAGCATCATTGCATCAAGTGAGAGGAAGAAATGTGTGCCAAAATAAGCAAGGAGGGGAAAATACAGCAACGGGCAAGCAAAGAAAAAGAAACGGTGCCAGGAGAACTATACCTGGGAGTGACGGAGGAAAGGGGGAGGAGAGGTGGTTGAGGTTCACTGTGAGGGGGTGCACTACAGAAAGGGTTTGGGGGGATAGCATCTTCATCCATTGGACAAACTACTTGAGGGAGCGAGTCAGAGGGATAAGTCAACATTCCCTTGCTGTCTCTCTCGCTCTCTCCCCTGTCTGTCTTCCTCTGTAAATAAAAACAACGGAAAAAACAACAACAAACATGCAGGGTGTCAATTCAACATGAAAGCACTGGAAAATAGGCCTTGTAAAATGAGGCTTTACTTACTATCTTGTTGTCTGCGGTGGGGAGGGTTGTTCTGCAACAAACAACAACAACACTTAAATAAATTTGAGTACAGATTATATTTTTAAAAACAGCCTTTTGTATTGCAATGAGGATGTTAGGAGGGAAACAGCCTTGGTGCCAAAATAGAAAACAGTCTCTTGGGAGCAAACTTCAGGATGCAAACAAGAAACGCCTTGTATCTCAACCCTCCTGTTACCTTCAGATTTACTAACATTATTATTAATCGATTGGGGTCAATCTGAAAAGGACTATAATATATTTGAAAAAAAATGTTACCCAAGTTTATGTGTCCGGCACAGGTGTCTTGTTGACTACTTTACTATCTTTAAATAAATAAAACCTAATCTCCTCCACTGCTTTATACATCATAACTCTTGTGGGAATCATGTTTTTCGCTCTCCAATGTCACATAACTGATGATAAAAGGCATGCTACAGTTCCTCAGCATCATCATAAACAACTAAAACACACTTATGTAAAATGCTAATATTTCTTATATTTTTTATTTAACTAAAAAACACGGGGTCAAACTGAAAACGTATACAGGTCACTGAAAACATATCAACATGTTAATTTTATGTTTGTCCCCATTCAATTGGGAAGTCCCTAAATAGGAACAAAAACAATATTAGCCATGTATTTAAATACGATAAACACTGAATGCGGTCGATAATTGCAGGGTTAATCGTAATAACAGCCTGTCGCACTTTTCATTTAATACACCAGTCTTAACCGTGCGAAATGTAGGCCTGATAAACTGTGCTACTTAACAGGAAAATAGCAGAGAAATAAACGTAGCTTTCCATTCAGACGTATATTAATTTATAACTATCATATCTATTCAAATGACAGCGGCGGCTCGGTGGAAATTGAGAGAGGTCTACTTGCTGGAACTGACCGCGTCTCGTATTCAAAGTTTGATATGTGAGCCAACGTCAACATTAGCTAGCTGGCTGGACCACCCGCACGTCCTACGGTCTTCATAAAACAACTTTGACGAGTGGATAATGTTAATGGAGCATTTTTGAATCATGTGTGAGCGGAGGTTTTATTGGTGCTCCGTAAACACCGTGTAGCTTCCACCCGAGATTCATCGGCACAGTAAATAACACAGCAACGGTCTCCGTGTGCCAGGGACTAGTCGAGGCCCTCGGCTGATACACTTAACTGACGGTTAACCGTCCTGCGCACGTTCCCACCGCTGGAAATTTAAATTTACACGGTTAAACGACGCAAGGCGAGGCTGAGGTAACTTACCGGAGGTGTGTGGACAGCGCGCTGCCTAATATCCCGTCCTCATCGTAAACAAGACATGCCGGACGGCGCCCTACAGCGACTCGCAAAGTGCATCCGTTTTTACAAATCTAACAACTGGACAGACGGAGCAGCCAATCAGAGCGCGACTCCGCTTTCCGCCGGGAGAGCGCTGAGTAAAATCAGCCAATGACAGGAGGCTCCGGGGCGACGTCGGTGAAGGGCAGCCAATAGGAGAGCCAGTAAAATATTTTACAGTCTTTGTCCTCGCGTGACCTGGTAAAACGGAAAGCAGTGGTTGAATGAGTGAAGGCTCGTGGAACAAATTAGTAAATTTATTGTCATTCAGTGTATTTTAATTTGCAAACACTGTAACTATGAGTTGTACTGTATTCCACATTATTCATATAAGTTAAAAAAGTGAGTTGTCAAAATGCAACTGTGAGTCGGATTGTGTGTCGGGCCAATTTGACGTTTCATTCCAGCTTTACAGTCAAAATTCTGCTTACACTTGATAAAATGTAATTAAAACTGGTTAGTATGAAACAATAAGCACTTGATGAAATACTGTTGAGCTGTCACAATTGCATTTTGACCGGTCAAATTAAAACTGTACATCTATTTAAATATACTGGGTAATGTAACATAATCTGATTGGTCAAAAAGAAACAAAGACTTATCACAATGCAACTAATTGGTGATCAATAGAACGATTATTGTAACTATATGGCAAACCCATCAAAGTTCTGTTTTCACTTCTCGACATATTTCAAGCCACAATGACACACTAAGAAATTTATAAAACATTTCTGACAGGTCAAAATTGCACTTTAAAGACAAAGTTGCTTCTGTTAACCAGTACCTCGTTAAATTACCTCATGAGACACATTAGGAAAATAAATTAATATTGCTTAAGGAACCTCTTTGAACTGCCTTATTTAAAATAAACCTCATATCAGTTCATGCTGCTCCTCAAAAAGCTTTCCTTCCTACTTTTCTCCCTCGTATTACATAATATATATGCTGCTATATATATACAATTCTATGGATTATATTCTATGATTCTATCCATTGATCATAAAGTAATTTTAGGTGTACAGAATCAAAATTTTGATTCATAATTTTTGCTCTAAATATCCAACTAGAATCACCATTAGCCACGTAGTCAAAGTTACATCAATAACAGCGCATCTCTTTGCTTGGTTTGCAACATAAGAATGAAATAAATGAATAAAATAAAATCTGTATTTCAAACTGAAATGACTACATGTTCACATTGCATGCCATAGTGTACATTTGTTTCACGTTTTTCACTTCTTGACCTAATTCTCTGTTATTCTACAGAGCAACGTGGATGTTCAGGTCTTGGGGAGTTGACACTAATCTACTGAGAATATGCACAAAATAATCTAGATTATTGCCATTATTCTGTCGGTAAATACTTGAAGCACTTTGCAGGAGGTGGTCCAACACTCAGCTGATGACGCTATAAGCCAGTTTTGGAGAAGAGAATGTACTGATGTATGGGCTGACCAAAAGAAACTTCTACTCTCAGTATTAGTAGCAGTATTAGTGTAGTACACAGTGCATTACTTGGATTTTTTTTTTTTTTTTAAATAAATTCTACTAAGTTTCCTCGCAGATTCAGAATCAAATCAGCCTCCGATGAGAAGTTTAATGAACCCCGGCTGGAGGCACAAATGTGTTTTCACCATCAGGAAAAAAAAAATCTTTGAGTGACAGAGCACAAATGAGTAATTTATTTAAAAACAATATACAGAAAACAAAGCCTCTGTTTTGAGATCAAAGCACTTGACATGTAGGAGGAGGAGGAGGAGGAGGACAGACTTGACGGGGGGGACAGAGAGAAGAGAGAGAAAATTAATGATGACAGAGATCATGACGGTCATCATCCGTTCGATGCCGCTCGTAAATCACGTATAGAGCTCAAAGTCCAGTCTCCTGGAGTTGTAGAAGGGAGCGCCTTCCTGATCCACCCTCCTGCAGTAAACCCCGTCCTTGAAGTAGCCTTCGTCCACCCAGTTCTGAGAAAACAGAGAAGAGGATTAAAGCCCACCTGACCGGACTGAAGTCAGAGGGACAGCAACAACACAGCGAGGAGAGATGCAGCGACGTCTCTGCAGACTGTCTGCACCGGCCAGTCTGAGTTTTACGACTAATTGTTAAAACCGGTGTTGTTCTGCTTGTTTCACTGAGCCGGTTACTTCCACAAGATGCCAGTCTTTATCCAGCCTGGTGGACAGTACACACAGTTTGTCCAGAAGCCTAGAAAATGTCAGCGATTTCTGCAAACTGTCCACGAAAGACAACAAAATTCAATTCAATAACATCCTTTTTTTTCCCCTAACATAGGACACAGATTAGTTTCCTTACAGAAGCCTTATTTCAGTAATTCCTTCACAGAAATAACTTGGGCAAAATGTTTATTACAGTTTGGCTTCTTGAACCCCAAAAAGAGTGGCTTCACATGAGCGAGGGAGTCTGTTTACCTCAGTGTTTCCACTGGTCAAATATCTGATGCAAAAGCTGTTAGAGTTTATTAGCAATGGTAATTAATATACATACTAAAAAGCAGTCTTCTTGCAACATAAAGTGCCCTTTGGATCAGTAGCATCCAGCCTTGTTTCAAAGGTCCCAATAATACAAATTGCAATCTGCCAACACTACTTCAAATTCCTGGAAATATCAGTGTGATCTGCTGCACCTTCATTGTGACTATTGAAAGAAATATTTTAAAAAGAAAGTG
>OMLB01029467.1:0-10490 GCA_900302555.1 Myripristis jacobus | reverse complement strand
GAGTTTCACGACTAATTGTTAAAACCAGTGTTGTTCTGCTTGTTTCACTGAGCCGGTTACTTCCACAAGATGCCAGTTTTTATCCAGCCTGGTGGACAGTACACACAGTTTGTCCAGAAGCCTAGAAAATGTCAGTGATTTCAAAATTCAATTCAATGACATAATTTCCCCTCCAAACATAGTACCAAGATTATATCCCTTACAGAAGCCTTATTTCAGTAATTCCTTCACAGAAATAACTTGGGCAAAATGTTTATTACAGTTTGGCTTCTTGAACCCCAAAAAGAGAGGCTTCACATGAGCGAGGGAGTCTGTTTACCTCAGTGTTTCCATTGGTCAAATATCTGATGCAAAAGCTGTTAGAGTTTAGCAATGGTAATTAATATACATACTAAAAAGCAGTCTTCTTGCGACATAAAGTGCCCTTTGGATCAGTAGCATCCAGCCTTGTTCAAAGGTCCCAATACTACAAATTGCAATCTGCCAACATTACTTCGAATTCCTGGAAATATCAGTGTGATCTGCTGCACCTTTATTGTGAATATTGAAAGAACAATTTCAAGAATGATGTTTTTAAAAAGAAAGTGACAAACAGAAATGGATGACTGATGATTAACTTTTTCAGCAGAGTATGCTATCTACCAAAGATGCGAATGTCTAAGTGAACTATCACATTAAAGAACATTTTGTGGGGGAAAAAAAGGCAGGCGCTCGATTTGCACTGGCACTGCTCACAAATTCCTATCAGCGGCTAATAAAATTTTGCTTCGAGTCTCTCAGCCAAAGCCACAGCACTGGAGCGAGTGCTCTCCGGCTGGATCATAAAGTCTCTGAGTTCTTGATAACTTGGGTAAGCTTGTATTGCACCCAAAAAAAAACAAGTATGGATACAAAATCTCCTTGATAGCAGTAATACTTCATTACTCGTTGTTTTTTAAACTCCAAATTCTCCAATATTGAAATCAGCTTCTGCATTTTTCACCCTTCAAATCACAAATCTCACTCATTTAGCTGTCACATGTAACCAAGCAAGATGTGATTTATGTTTCTGTGGTGGCCAGCTAGGATACCAGTGAAAATACCAGTGAAAATACCAGTGATTTTCAATGTTTGGCCAATTTACTACATGTAATATATACATAATCTGCAGGCAAGGCTCAAGATTTTGGTATTGGAAGCGCTCTAGTTTCCATTTCCATTGTAGTCCAATTAGCTGCTGTTTGTAATCTGAGTGGATTTATAAACACATTGGCCGAAATGGCATCTGAAACTAAAACGCCTGCAAAAAGTCCTGAATAGAAAGAAAAACATTCAACTTCTGCAATAAAAGAAGCAAAAACGGTTTCTAACTACACCGGAAAACCAAAAACAACAACTGTCCGTAATCCCCTGAGGCTAAATCGTCATCAGACAATAGCAGATGGGCTCTGAGATTGTTACTACGGTGATAAAGTACTGGTGTGAAGAAAGTCTCGAGCCTCTGAAAGTTAATTTTCATATCATCTTGTAAGGAAGGAAACCAATGGAAAAGTGATATTGGAGTTCTAAAATACCACTGCTTGCTTGGGGGGAAAAATGAGCAGAAAAATGAAGCACAGACATTTTGCAGATATTTCAGTGAATATGCAGACTCACTGGTGTGGCCCAACAGGAGAGGAAGCATATCAGTGTGAAACTACAGACCCCAGAACTGCCTCAGATCGTACCTGCATCTGCTGACTGCTGAAGGGGCCGTAGAGCTCAGAGTCAGCCACATTCTCCCATTTGTACTCCCACATCACTTCGTCATTCACTGAGGAGAGACAAAACACGATGAAACACGAAAAAATTGGTTGTGATGTTACGAGCAAACACAAATCAGGAATACGGATAACAGTGAGTAACCTCTTTGGTCTTCTTCTTCCTCGTCCTTGTCTTTGTCACCATGGTTGTGATCAAATTTTTCCGCAAACATATCAAGTTCATCTTCTTCGTCATTATCACCACCGCCAGGTTTTGTCTTGGCCGGGTTCTGACTCCTGTTCTTCAGCAAATAGGCCAGTTTTTCATAGGTTTGCTGGTAGATCTCAAACATGCCACACCCAACCAGTCTGTCAGCTAGAGCTGTGAGTCGGTCTAGCTTCTCGGCATCCCTCTTGGTGTCCTCGGTGCCTTCGCCGTCTTCCCTCAGTTTGCTCCTCTTTCGCCCTCCGAGGCCTCCGAGCCGCCGCAGGCCTTTGGCCACCGTCTCCCCTGGAAGCAGCAGCTCCACCACCGCTTCGGTCAGCTGCTGCTTGCTGTAGTTTGCCAGCGGGTCCTCGGCGGGCTCCTTCTCCTCCACCTCTTCGTCATTATCGCTGTTTGCCCGCTGCTCCTCTCTCTGTTTCTCCTCCTCGGCCTCATCTTCATCGCCTGCTCTGCGTCTGCGTTTGGCCGCGAGACCTTTCTTCTTCTGTTTCACGGGCTGCTCTTTAATTTTCACCTAGAAAGAGCAAATGTTAATAGTGCACAGCTTGACATTCAGGGAAAAAAAAGCAATCACAAAAATCCAATTACCCAGTCGATGTTGTCGAGCCAGTTGTCTCTGATCTGCTCGTCCTTTTTGATGAAATAGTTTCCCTCAGAGTCAAAATGTCCTTCCTGCATCTCCTCCTCCAGGTTAAAAGGTGTGATGGCGATTCCCTCGTCACAGTCAATTGTTGCTCCCTCTTGACCTGAGAACAAAGTTATGATCTTAAATAAAACACTTCTCAATATTTTTTTAAGAATAACACAATTCTGTGGGAATGTCGATCAGTTTCGACTCTGCCCCCTCACAACAGCAGGAACTCAGGCTGCCCAGCTTGATCTCCCTTGGGGATTTTAAAACTTCTTTTAGAGGCTCTAGAGAGCATCTTTGGGAATCTGAACAGTTACAGTCCAAATAATCAAGTGACAAGAAGTCGTACCCTCCACATCGTCGCTGGCTAGAATGTCGTATTTGCTGCTTTTCGCGTCGTCGTCCTCATCCTCTTCATCGCTGTCAAGGGAATGCTTGCCCTTGAACCTGGAGCCAGGCCCGCTCACGCCCTCACAAATCTAACTCGTCAGAAAGACAAATACAAGCAAAATGATCAGCACCACATTCCTTTTTGTCATTTGAGAAACGTTTTCACTCCGGCAAACGTAGCATATGTCATCGAGTTAGATCTGAGGTTTTTAATAGAGCTTTATTTGCTTTGCCCTCTAGAATCGGGGCGCCTGCAGGTAAAAGACAGGCACATTTTTCTTACTCAAATATGTCCTGCGGGCAAGTTTAATGGTACGTTATATATATCAGGTCCAATGCAGAGATCAGGCAGGAATACAAGCAGTTATTAAATAAACCATAAAGCTGCTAAATCTAAAGAAAAAAGAAAAGGCAGTACCACAATTAGCTAATAAAAAAGCCATTGAAACTTATTATGATTTTTATGTTCTTTTAAACGGATTTTTTATATTACTGAATCACTTAAAGTAAAAATATTGGTATTATATAAAACTAGAAACTTGACATCACGGTATAAAATGACCTCTAGTGACCTCTAGGATAAATAATCACAGCCTCATGAAACTTGAGCACTCAGGTATCATGACAGTATGGAACCAGGAGACAAGTGTATCGTCCCAGCCCTGACCCCTGACCCCTGTGTTCATGAGGAAGACTCGGGTATCCTGTGTCTGACTGAAGGCAGTGAAGGTGTTTATCAGCCTCAACATGAGTGTGACACATACACACCTGGGAGGGAAGCTGCCAAGAACAGCACAGATGAGGTTTTTGGGGGGTTTTTTCATCGCAGGTTAAATATGAATGTGTGTCACAGTGGGGTCATGGTGTGCAGTGTGTGATAAATGTAAGTTTGGAGTTTTCAAGGGGATCATCGAGCAATGTGAGCAGTGTGTGTACAGTATGAGCAGTGTGTGCAGGCTCTCTGATGTGAACAGTGTGTGTGTAAAGTGTGAGCAGTGTGTGCAGTGTGAGCGCCGCAGGTGAAGCGGACTGTACCTTTTTGTTGGGCAGATCGTCTTCCAGATCAAACTCCCCGTTCTCGTCCTCAAACGTGACTTTTCTTTTCGACATGCTGCCGGAGGCCGCCGGACGCTCCTGGTTTGTTCCGGATCTGCACTTTGAGTTCAAGTTTTCCACAGCAGCAGCTCAAACCGCGCCGAGCCGCCTGGCTGTTAGCTAGCGGGCTAACGTTAGCCGACAGCAGCACACAGGCTTTCACCACGGCGGGTAAACAAACATGAGATGAGCATCAAGTTAGCTAACTGCGTCGATATTTATATCCGTATGACTCACCGGAGTGGATATAGACAGATAGAGCTAAGAGAGAGCAGTAGAAGCACGAGTGTGGGCTGACCTGAGCAATATTTGTATTTTCAAGCGACGTTCGTTTTACCGCGGATCCGGATCCGGTTTGAACAGGAAGTGACGCCATGTCGGTTTTCGCCCATATTTAAAAAAAAATAATATTTAAAACAAGAAAGTTTACAAAATACTTTTAAGTCAAGAGTTCAAAGATAATATGACCTGCAACAAGAATATTTTTGAGTTCTTGAGATAGTGGTGACACTTCAAACACAGTTATACACTCAATTTTTTTTGTTATAATATCTTAATATTTTCTAAAATTGAACCTACTGGCACTCACGTTTTATTTTTTTATTTTTAAAAATTCATTATTTTGTTTATTTATTGTTTTTTTCTATTTTTCTTTTCTGTGCTATGTAGTACTACAGCACTTGGGCCTCCCTTTATTTTATTTTATTTCATTTCATTTCATTTCATTTTATTAGGCAAAACACGTTGAGATAAAAATACATCTCATTTCATTATAATGTGGGTTTTACCTTGTATTTCTGTCTTATTTTATGATGTAACATTTTTCTTTTGTGTTTGTTTGTTTTTTTAATTATTATTTATTAGTTCCATACAATTAGATATAACAGTAACAATGGTGATAACATGACATGAAAATTCTGATGATGACGATGATTATTGTTATTACTGTTGTAATTATCATCAGATTTGAGTTATTACACTGATAAAGTTTGATGAATTCATTGATAAATCAATATTTATTAATTAAAAAATCAATAAAATATTGTTGAAAGCCATGGCTCACAAACAAAAGATTTTTTCCCCCAGCTTTCTGTTGCAATACACAACTCAAATTACATTTATAGAGAGAATTAGGTCAAAAGGGCAGCATAAGACAGGCAGATGTTACAAGTGAAGACTAAAAATAAACATTTATTATTCGGTTGCAGTAGAAAAATTAGACAGAGAGCGTCAGGATTACACGATCAAAGTTTCAAATAAATACGCTGCATGCTGGGAAGACAAAGTCCAACAGTGTTATGTTGCAGGTCCTTTAATCTGAAGAAAAAGCTGCACTTGAAATCAGTTTTGACAAAATCAGTCAAACATCTGAGAGTAAACTAGGATTGAAAAGAAAAAGTGACTCTTGAAAGAAAAGGCAGGGAGGTGTGGAAGGCTATGCTCAAGAGCTTTGTCTTCACCCCATAAAGCAAATGCAAACTGGAATAAAACACTTCCAAACACAAGCTGGAATAAAACACAAAAAAAGCAAAATGATGCTTATTGGAGGTGTGTGTGGAGCCGTGTGTGTGTGTGGCACAGAAAAGAGGATCCAAGGCCTCTGATGATGCAACACACATCTCCAGATATTAAAGATGCCGTGCACGTCTCCCCTGAATGTCAGCCAGACTGTTTTTTATGTATCGACATTAACATAAAGATGGTTTGCATGTCAGAAAATGAACACACACCGTGCAGAATGTGGAACTGAGAGAGAGAGAGACAGAGAAGCAGGAAGCGCTGCTTCAACTTGTACCGTCTCTTGTTTCCAGGTGCAGACGGTTTGATTCGGCTGCGTCTGACCCATCAGCACGAGGTGGACTCATGCGTAGAGCAGAGAGAATATAATGTGTCAGGATTTTGTTACCAGGAAGTGGGTCGAGTTATTTATATTTCAACACTCGTCCTCTAGTACCCGAGGGAGGACCGGTGGTAGTAACCTGAAACTTTAGATTTAAACATTGTCTCGATCGAGATGGATCCCAACCGGGGGAACCACAACACATAAGAGTGACGAGGAGCAAAGGAACGTTTATCTGCACATGTAAATAATGTAAAGCCCGTTCCTGTGGATGAGTAGGATGACCCTGTGAGTGATTCAGCACTGGCAGAGGTAGGTCTGACTCACTCTTCTCCAAACCCAGACACTGAAAATATATCAGCCGTTGTTTTACAGTATAAACTCCTGGAACGGATCACTGCCATGGTTACCTTTTGATATTTATGGCTTGAAATGAATTTACCTGTTTGTCCTTGGGCTGTGAGACATTGTGCACAGAGATTATTGCCCAGATAAATAGGTTACATATGTGCTAAATTCAAATGGTCGCCTACTGTTGCTGTTTGAGGAGTGATTGTTTAATATTCAGGGTGTTTTCTGGGGGATTTGTATGAATGTTTTGTTGAATTAAGTCCTTGACATTTAGTACTTCTTTTTTTTTTGTCTTTGTTGCACTGTGTGTGTCACTTCCACTCTGGATGCCTTCCACAATTTGAAACCACTTTTCTTCTTCAGTTCTCGTAATGAAGCTCCACGAGAAGATTTTAACCCATTACCTGTCGTGCACCTCTCCTGTGGATAAAGAGGGATATCTCTACAAAAAGGTTTGGGGAAACATGAAACACAGGCAGCAAGAATGTACTGGATCTGTTCTTTTTTACTTTAAAACAGATGCAGTGAGTTGCTGACTGGCTTTACTTGGCCATGTGTCTTCACAGAAAGAGCGGAACGCCTCCTACCAGCGGCGTTGGTTTGTCCTGAAGGCGAACCTGCTGTTCTACCAGGAGCGCCCGGCCGACCGCCACCTCCTGGGCGTCATCGTGCTGGAGGGATGTGCGGTCCGGAGCTCAGAGTTTGACGGACAGTTCACCTTTTCCCTGGCGTTTCAAGGGCCCGGACTCAAAACCTACAGGTTTGCAGCCGAGGACCGGCAGACTCAAGAGAGCTGGGTGAAAGCCCTGCTGTCAGCCAGCCACTGTTACCTCTCCCTGCTGGTCAGAGACTTGGGGAAGCAGTATGAAGGTGACCGTTGTGGCCTTTTGTGTTTTGTCAGCATGCTGTTCTTTTTCTTTTTCTTTTTTTTTTTTACAGGAACTATGCTTTTATTAACTTTCTGCTTTGTGTCTGCAGAAGCTAAACAGCAGCAAAGTTCTGGTGAATCTCGTCCCAGCTCCTCTGCCAGCGCTCAGCCTGGGAAGGGCCACAGTCAGTCGCTGACCCTGCTGCACCCCGGCTCCCTGCTCCCCACACAGGAGCCCAGGCCTGCGGGCCGGGAGGGACGGGCCTTCAGCGCCAGCAACGCTTTACACGCACCTTCCATACCCACTAAAGTGGTTAATAAGAAGTCCCCCAAGCTGTGGCCCAAGAGAAATGCTCATGTCACTCCAATTAATGGACCGGCGCCTCTTTACGGAGAATGGCCTCTGGTGGGTTTGGATCCACTGGAGGAGTTCAGCAAACTGCACGATTATTACGGGCAGGAGGTGAAGCAGGTGAGAGACGAGTGGCTGAGGAGTCGACAGGCGCAGGAGGAGCACCGCGATAAAGACCTCATAGACCTTGGATGAAGTGAAGGTCTATGAAACTGAAATAGATTTAAAAAAAAAAAAAGGACTCATGTGGCTCCTCTCAGTATTCATTTATGTAAGAATGTAAGACAGATATTTGTAAATGTGTGCCTACAACTTGCTTCCATGTCGTATGATTAGTTTAGATCAGTTTTATGTTGATGATTTATTTCACAGCAGGCGTATTTTTGTCAGAGCCAAAGAGGCTTTACATTGTCCATGTGGTATAATCACCACTTAATTCATATTTGGTGTGAAATGGCTTTATAATGCAGAATTTAATAAAGCAAAATGCATATTTTTGATTGCATGTAAAAAAAAATGAAACAAAAAAACATTAAAATCACTCAGCTGACTGAAATGTTTCATAATACACAATTTAAAAATGAACTATGAAGACACAGCTCCAAAATCTGTATGTATTTTATTTATACATGTATTTATAATTTTACAAATAAGATGCACATCTAAAAATACAAACAGATACACACACACACACACACACACACCCACAGACACACCACAACTAAAACATTCATTATATTTCTGATATTATACGACTATATTTATGCAGCACATCTGTTGATTTGCTCTCATATCCCCTTTCTCTGAAGGGAAACTTTGGTTCCAAGAAGCATCACAGGGCTGGGTCATAATAAATATTCATCCATATACTTGTGGGCCGCATGCCAAACTTAAAAAAAAAAAAAAAAAAAGACAAGAAAAGAAAATATATATAGAAACAGAACTGACCTTACTGTCACTGAGCTGAGCCTACAGCACACTGTATGGGCAGTTTGATTTGTCAGATAAAAAGTTTACTCACATGGTGAATTTTCAGTTTTGCTATTAATATTTAAAATAATGAATAGAAATTAATCTCTTCATGTTTTCCAGGATATTTAATTGAGCCGTGGTAAATATAAAGACGGGCTGTGGATGGTTCTCGAGCCTGAGGTTACCCACCCCGGGCCTAAACCACAGCGAGACAGTAAACAGCAGAGGGCGCTGTAGCTGCAGTAACACACTGACTGAGACACAGAGTGAGCGAGTTAGTCCACAGGAACACACTGACTTAGGAAAAGTGTGTGGGAGCCTAGAGATTACAGCTGCGGAACCAACTGACCAATCTGTTAATTTGGGATTATTAACACATGCAAGTGTCTTTAACTGAATAAGCCACTCATCGAACTGGACCAGAAATGTCCAAGATACGGCCCAGGGGCCAAATCCGGCCCACGAGCACATCTCATGAAAAAACATATTATTAAATGTTTTTGGTTTTTTTTTAAAATTGAAATATTTGCATCCAATTATTATCAACTATGTATAATAAGCAAAATAAGAGGTTTCTATGATGAATTGGTAAATTAATGATTAATGATAAATTTAAATAAAGAATCAGTTGGAAGTAAAGACGGAACCACAGCAAAAAGAGAAAAGGCTGACATGGGATGAAGAATTTTTCAAGAAAGAAGGAAAGAGCAGCAAATTGATTTAAAAGAATAAATCAGAAAGTAGCCTAAAATATGCATGTGTCGACTTGGGTCATATTGACTTTAGCAAAACATAATGTGAGGTCACTTTTGAACAAATGACCTAATATATCAATATCAGTCCACTAGGGATAAATCCATACAGCAGTGTGATCAGTGAGGTAAAATGTGTTTTTTCTGGGACTTCATCAGACCTGTCACTGGCCAAGCCCTGCCACACCAGCCCCAGAGAGCAAAAGCTGCAAGCCGACCCGCCCTTCAGATTTAATGTATGGCGATCAACGTAAAGCATCCCGAACGTATCAAGTATCAAAACAGATCCAGCTGAGCGTCGCCAAACACATACAGACACACCACAGAAAGCTATCTAGCGTTACAAACGGCGGCTTCCCCAGGTTTTCTCCCTCTGTAGGTCAGGCTGGGAGCTTCTCCACATGCCAGACCGCACAGACACACATACCAATCATCTATAATGTGATAGATGGCTGTGGGGGGACATGGGGGAGCGTGGCGGGACGGGTCACGTTGCACCGAATGCCATTGGAATGTACACAAATCTGTACATTAACACCCCCCCCAATCCACCCAAGTAGCAGCATGTAAACACATCGGGAGACGAGGCAGTATTTTATGACTATATGGGACAGCTTATAGTCAGCAAACTGAGGCAGAGGCTGACACAGCTGGGAGTGGTTTCTACATTGCATATATGTGTTGTGAAAAAAGTGGCTGATGTCATTCGTACACAGTTTTGAAGTTTAGATTGAAGATTTTGCAGGAGGGAGATGGTAAATCTGCCCAAAACAAACAAAGACAGAGTTTAGGTAACACTAACATGAAGAGAGTGACACGTGCCACATTCACTGGTGCTGATACAAGGTGGTGATAAGCCGAAAGAGCAAAGGTCAAAGGTCACTGGAATGGCAAGCGGGGGCGACAGGCTCAGGACGTCCTGGGAGGCCCAAGATCACAAAGTCTCTCTAATCCGAGTGACCGACCGTCCTGGAAACCTGCGAGGAGCGCGGGCCTCGCCTGAGCCGCAGCTTCTCACCTGCCCATTAACCACCGGGCCGGGAAGATCTGTGGAAACACAAACAGTCAAGACCACGGGCTAAAATAAATTCATCAAACGGAGGAGATTAACGACGCCGTTTAGGGTATGAAAAACAGATTATCTTTGGTTGTGATGCTGGTAAATTTGGATGTTAAAAAAATGAGTTTTGCTTTGAGGGACTGGCACGTTGGCGGACTGTCAAGTTTATTTAGCTATTTTGGTCGCCCTCAGCTGTCCCTTTTATATTCTCTTGAGAATGTCTGCTGCCATC
>OMLB01029466.1:10362-58062 GCA_900302555.1 Myripristis jacobus | reverse complement strand
ATAGATGTCCAAAAACACAGGGTGAAGTAATTTATAGATGTCCGGGTGTATTGTAAAACTAAAAGCAAAGGTAGCACCGTGCAGTTTTATGGTCGATATCTGTAAACACATTCACATAACTATCATCCGCTGCAGAGTATTTACAGAACCACAACATAAGGCAGAGGACACTGTATCAACTCAGCTTTGAACACACAATAAAACACAAGCAAAGTCAAGCAGTAAGGAAGCGAAAAGACTGAACATTTTGTTCAGAAATCACTCTTACACACACACACACACACACACACAGACACACACACACACACACAAGGACATAAACACACACAGGGACACAAACAGCATAGACATACAGACACCCCCCCACACACATAGACAGAGGGATTAATGCTACAGTACATTTTAGGATTACAGTGCACTAATATCAAATGAGACAACTCCTGTAAGCCATGATTATAGCTCTGTTTGTACACAGTCTGTACATACACACTTTATTTATTTATTTATTTATTTTTCCTGTGACAGTGACAGTGCATACTTGGGAAACAAAGCCTTTTTTTAAATTCCTGGTTGGTCTCATTAGTTTGCATTGGAGTTTTCAGCGGCGGCTGCTTTGTGCCAAGCCTTAGGCCAGAGTTATTCTCTGTGCTGCTTTCAGTGACTTCTGGGAGTGTGTGTGTGAAATGACAGCTCAGTGCAGCAATTTCTCAAATTTAAATACTCGCTAGGAATAGACACAGTTTTCAGTTTTTAATTCTCAAATGTCCACATTCAGAAAAAAAGCTGTTTATAGTCTTTCGGGGCTATCTATAACATGCAACAAGATATATCAAATGCATTCATGTGAGATACAAATAATTTATATAGTCATTCATTTATTCATGTAAAGTTATTGGGTGCTAATGATGTTAATTTTTGGTTTTGCTTTTTTTCTTTTTCATGATCACTTCATGTGTTTAAGTTTGGTTTTAATTTTAATCCTGTTTAGTATAACTCTCAATAATGTCTTATGATGTATTTTCAATGTGAAATGAGCTAAAAAGTGAGGCTAACATGAGATAGTCATGTTAAATTCTTGTACCATATATTCCTCCCCACTCTGGAGGTAGACTTTGCATATCATGGCACCTGAAAATTAATTTTAATAATCTCTCTCATGCATATGACTTATGAAATAAAATTATATGAAAAAGGGCCAACAAGGATGATGAAAATACAGTTCAAAGAGCTGACTGCCCTGTTTCATCAGCCCTGCTTCCATAGTATGGGATTCAATTTAATGAATATTTGATTCTGAGCAGTCTTCATAACTTGCTAATTAAAGTGAAGGACCTCCATCTCATTGGCAGCTTTATTAAATCAACACAATCACATCACTTTTCCATCCCTGTCGCAGAGCATATTCATTGTATATCAAACACAAGCCCACTCGCCAGAAAATGAGAATGGCTTGAACCCGGTCGAGAGTGGTTTGCAATTCAAGATGGACTTCACGGTAAATTTGTTGAAAAGGCCTGATGTTTTCCTCAGTGCTGTACCTTCAGCTGTCTGTTTAATTTAAGCTTGATTATATTTCTTCTGTCGTTGCAGAGACGGCAGTAATGAGTGAACCAGTCCTGAGAAATCAAAGAGAGAGGGCGTGATTGATGGCGCTGTCTACAGGAGCCGGCCACGTTATTTCATTAGTCCATACTTGAAACAGTATAGCAGGATGAGTTCGCCCAGAGCTGCACGCACACATATGACATGGCTGCTTTTCAACTGTCTCCACAGAGCTCACAAGTGACCTCTAAGTAAGAACCCAGTGCCAAGGCAACTAAAGTGTGTGTTCATCACAGCCCACTAAACACAAAATGCCCCCTGGCTTTCAGGTAGCAGCTAATGAGTGTACTTCAAACTTTGTGGCAAGGAAGTATATGAGACAAATTCATTCCAGGCATTGGCTTTTTTTTTTTTTTTCATCAGTGTATCAAAATATAATTTTGACCAGGTTTGTTGCAAAATTACACTGAATAAATGCAACTGATGTTCAACACTTAAAGGAATGCTGCAATGTTTTGGGCAAAATACAAATTTTCCGACTTACCCAGACTGAGACAAGATGTTTGATACCACTGTGATCACCTCTGTGCGTCCAGTGATTCTGTTCCTGTTCCTGTAGTATTTCTTGTTAGCTTAGCATAAAGACTTTAGGTCTATGGGAGTCATTAGCCTAGCTCCATCAAAGTGAAAAAATAAACCTTGCATAAGATTTTTGTCTGACAGCTTTTCCATACATTTTAACACACATATCTGTTCTTTCTGCTCCTTACATTTTCAAAACAGGCTTGTCACTTTAGTTTTAATGCATTTGTGTAAAATTATTGATTGTTTCTATTCTGTATTGTGCGCCTTCCCAACACCAAGGCCAATTTCAACCTAAACAGATGGAACAATAACACATAGAAAAGACAATTGGTGTTGCACCTGGGTCTTACACCAGTGCTGCAACAGGACCATGATTTTCCCATGACAGATATTTGATGGGACAAGCAGTGAAAGTACTAACTGCAAGCCACCATGAAACTAGGAATAACAAACTGTTAGTGTGACCTGATGTGCTGGAAGTGTGAAAACAGCTGGACGAACAGGTGCTGAACAGGAACAGTGTGTGATTGCGCGTGTTCCACATAAGCTGCTGCTGTCGGGACGGACGGCTGTGAGCTTCGGGGTTATCTTTATTGAATCAAAACACCATCCAATATGCCAGTCTCAGGCTCTCCTTCACAGAGATATAGGCTAAATATTAACATTGATATGATAAACAGCTGAAATACATATCAAAATCCATCTAGGGTGCTCATTATTCACAATAAAATGTGTGATGGCACATGGAAAGACAAGGCAGCAGACAATCTCACATTCCCCTCCTCTCCATCTTTATCTCTGTCTCTCTCACGCACACACAAACACACAAACACAGGTGTACACACACTCTCCACTGGTCACCTCACCTGTCTATCCACTCACACAAACAAACCCCATCTGGCGAGGTGTGCAGTCCATTAGCATACCGTTGTCTCCCGCTAGCCTGCACCGCCACAGGAAACTCTCAGCCGTCAACACACTGTGTCCTCTCTCAGTCTTCATCCAGCAAGCAAAATTACCATTACTATGGAGACTGTTCAGTGGCCATCACAGAGTAGCTCCCTTGTGCTCAACACTATATAATTGCACAGTTTGTTGTGTTTTTAATAGATTGTTGTATATTTACTGGCACATTACATTCAGGATAAATGTTCACCTTTTGTGGAATGAAAAACCATTCCATTTTGCTTGCCTCGCTTAATTTATCAGTAGTGCGCTGCATGGTGAAAGTGTATGGATGCGCAGATGTATTGGTATTTTTTATTGCATGTCTCTATTGATCCACTAACAATTTCAAATTCTTCAAACAGAACGTCCAAGCACAGTGATCATTTGTTTATAGTATTGCAAAACAGGCGTCTGATTTTGTTCAGAATTATGTTGATGGAGATAATTCTCTGAAAGTGGGGCAGCAAGTTTAAATGAGGTTGTGGATGTTGCTGCTTTGGTGTTTGCAAATCCCCATGTCAGATTATGCCGTCCTGTCTTTTCATCATTATATGAGGATGATGTTCACAATAGGGTGAGACCTAGGTCTTGCACTCAGAGGTCTGGCAGGGAGCTGTGAAGACTGTTTGATGAAGCCTTTCCCTGCGGACTCATAGCTGACCTATTAATAGTGGTGAGGATGACTTCCTAATGGGTCCAAAGGTTGAGAGAGGAGAAAAGGTTTTCCTTAAAAGCATGTTGCGAAACATCGCCTATACCAGAGAGAGCACAGAGAACTGAGAATACTCTCTACATTATCCAAGAGCATGTTGTGCCAACATATCGCCCCTGCTGTTTCCGGACAGTGATTGATGCTATTGATGAACTGGACAGAGCAAACCAAGGCAATGATTTAGACCCTGCGCACTCACAGCTGAGTGATTAGCTGCTTCCGGTAAAACATCATCATTTGTTTACCCTGAATTCACACATTAAGTTTTCCATTTAAATTAAGAGATGAGCATTTTAACAGATCAGACAATGTGAGAGTCATTAGATCTGATACTTGAGCCACCTCCAGTGATACCTTTTAACTGCAAATAAGAAGGAACGTTTTTCTAATTAGCACCTCAGACACTGAATCACAATGCACAACATACATATGCCTCCCACATGGAATATCTCAGTTGCATGTTGACAGAGAAGCCGTACTGTTACTAATGGTTTCTAGTTTGATGATTAGCACAAAAATGGGACACAGGCACATCGAATTACAGTTTATGTAGTGAAAAGAGGTTTGGAGATGTGAATTGAAAAGGAGACATCATTTTCTTTACAAGCCAGAGGGAGGCAGTGTTGTGTTGCAGTCTTGCAACTGCTGACCCCTTTCCTGATTTAGACTCAAAACCTTCTCCCTTCAGTTAAACAAGACCTGGGAACACAAACTGCTGAGCCCACCTTACAACTTAGTATTTAAACTTTGCCTAATGAAATCATAGAAACTATAAAATGAATATGGCCTGTACACCTGTTTGACTTAGCAATATTTTAATCAGGCTATACACCACTGATTTTACGTGAGGTGCACTGCATATATTTAGATTACTTTATCTGTGCTGTCACGCTCTGCTGTATCTAGTGGATCTGAAGAGCAGAGGTGTGTGCGTGTTTGTGTTCCCACCAGGGTGTATCAGTGTACACAGTGAAAGTCCTCTTCCTGGTACATTATTTATATCCTGGGATGTAGACGGCACTCCCTAAGCATAGCAAAGTGATCTACACATGAAAGACCATCTGGAAATACCATCCAGGGCACCGTAACGTTCCCGATATAACCTCGCTGCAGTGCCAGCCGAGGGGTGTGATTGGCTGGTCTTGGTCTGAGAATGAGCCTGACTGAGCTGTGCGGGGGAGCAAAAGAGACACCCACTCTGCTCTCCGGCTTGGGCTCTCTGCTTGTGTTTGGGTTGACACCATGATGAAAGGGGAAGATTCTGAGGAAATAGAGATTGACTTGGGGGACTCTGATGAGTCTGATGACTACATTGACAGGGTGGAACCACAGCCGCTGTGGAGGGCCCCTCCTGTGTTGGAAGAAGAGGAGAACATTCATACATCTGCATTAGTGGAAATCAGTGACACCAAGCCTCTGCTCAATATCAGAGACCCCCGAGGTATCAATGACTGCCTCAAGGTATTTCATTTTTACAAAGTAGCTCTGTTAGATTAGTTTGTGAACAATCTTTCTCTCTTTTTATTTTGCTTTAGTGCAGCCAAATGCAGCCAACAGTCAAAGACAAATACAAACTGTGATCACACGAAACCAAAGGCATGC
The DNA here is from genome assembly GCA_900302555.1 of Myripristis jacobus. NCBI lineage: Eukaryota > Metazoa > Chordata > Actinopteri > Holocentriformes > Holocentridae > Myripristis > Myripristis jacobus. The sequence goes on along the minus strand of OMLB01029466.1, from coordinate 52,673 downwards.
AGAAACAAGAGGCTGCTTGATTAGTTGCACTGCCCCCTAGTGGATATAAGGTTTTAAATCTGTAAAATACAGCAAGATGCAGAACAGACAGAGAATTGCAACATGACAGTGTAGTAGTAAAGTGTAGTGCCACTTTCTCATTGTCTCCGTCAGGTGAATTTTGAGGATGTGATTGCTGAGCCAGTGTCGGTGCGCAGCGGGGACAGAGTGTGGATCTGGAGCCACGCTCTGTTTGAGGTGTCCAGGGTGTGGATCTACAGGATAGTCACAGTGCTCCTGGCCATTCCCATGTCCATTATCTCTGGTATCCTCTTTGCCATTCTCAGCTGCCTGCACATCTGGTGGGTTTAGAACAATATCATGTAGTCATGCACATTTTAATGTCATTCAAAATACATCTGTGACCTATTTTCTCAGTTGTATATTATGTGTCTGTGAGTTTTTTCCTCTTTCTCTCACTATAACAGGATGGTGCGTCCATGTATCCGGTGCATCCTTGTTGGCACACAGTGGCTACAGAGCCTGTGGAGCATTGTGCTGGACATCATTGTGCGCCCCTTCTTCATGAGTGCTGGCAGGTGCTGTGGAGGCTTCAGCATCCACCTGGCAAAAGAATAAGACAGTCCTGACCCATGTGGGAGGCATCAAGACTGGGATTATTCACCACATCCTGTGCCATGGTGCACTGGTGCTCTAAAGACTGAGCTGAGGAGGGCATTGGCATCTCATTTTGTTCACTTAGTGTAAAATGCTTACTTTACTGTCAAAGGTCTTTCACAGACAATTTTGGTCAAAGTCCAGCTTCTTATTATATCCACTAGCCCTTTCAAGTGATCGTACATGGCTTTTGACACACTCAAACAGTAATTTGTTCCTTGTTCTTGAAACAGCAACAAAAAGAAGGTGATGCACTTCATGACCTCATCAAATGCTGCCTGAGATCCTCAGAGTGTGAAATGGCTTTGGCAAGACCCAAAAGAGGATCAGAGAGGATCAGAGTATTTAACAACCAAGATCAGAGTGATTAAAGTCTAATAACTGAAGACATTGTTTAATAACTTCCGTTAGGGTGACTGATTTCATTAATTAGATACGCCTAGTGGGTGAGAGTGTTGAACATGGTCCCTTTTGTTAAGCATGCAGTACATTTCTCACAGTGATATAACTTCAGCATATAAACACTGAGGGTGATTTTTGAACTTTTCAGTATCTGGTTTTGGCATGCAAGTTTCAGTTAAATGTCTTCTATTCTTTATATGTCATAATTTCCAGCCTCTGTTTCATATTTTGTTACTTTTTGAGATTATGCAACTATGCAATTAACAAGGAGTTGGAGATTCTGTATGTAAATACTGTGCTGTAAATTGTGTTACATTTTAACCACGTAAATGACTGATTTAAAACGTTGAGGATATTAAGATGAAATAGTTGTGTTGAAAAGATAAGGCAATCATGTTAGGGATATTTTGTATGAATGAAATGGCAGGAAAAGGCAGTGCATTCAAGGTTTTTTTTTCTTTTTGAAAGATAAGCTTTAAACACAAAATTTCTTATTCTGTTTAATTAAATCAAAGGCATCAGACAGCTCAACAAGAAAAGGGTTTTGTCAAGTGGAGTCTGGATGCTGAGCTAGTTTTTGATAAATATGTAATGGCTGAATATTTCTTAAAGTTTAAAGATTTCAAAAATTTGTCCAGTAGAGTAAGTGTTATCTTGCACAATGTTACAGCTGAGTTTTAACCAGAATATTAGCGTCTAAATTTCATATATTATTAATATTATTGAAGCTCCTATGGCCCAGCTAGACGCATCCATAGGTTATGTGTGTTTGCCGACCCAAAATGGCACAGTCCTTACCTGCACATTAATCGTTGTTTTAAAGAAATAAGGTATAAGATATAAAAAATATTACTTTCATAAAAAGTTTGAGACCTCACTCTCCTGTCAAGGTAGAACTCTCCATTATGTTACAGAGTGGGTTTGGGGGTAGGCATCCATTTCAACACTTTACTCCAAGACAACATAACTCAAAATCCACTGGGCAGAGTGCCATGAAGTTTGATGAACACATTCATGTTACCCAGGACTTTTGCTAGCACCACCCTCAGGCCAGAAAGTCCAATATGGTATTTCAGAATGTACTGGGAAGAAATTTGCCCGGTGCATTCATGACACCCAGACCACACACCCTGTCTATGTTGGTGACCCCATGACCTTTCCTCTAGCACCGCCCTCGGGCTAAAATGTCATTTTGTGTAAGAGAGATCACAAAACATATTTGGCAGATTTCCATGTTGAGTACATTCATACTCCCTAAAGAAAGTTGTCTGTGAAGATTCTCCATTTCTCTATTCATTCCATTCCATATTTCACCATCAATCCATTTATGCTTGAAGGAATACTCCAATGCTTTGGCCAAATACGCTTTTTCAGACTTACCCAGGCTTTTTTTTTTTTTTTTTTAAATTCCAAGATGTGTATTTCAAAAACACGTGATACAGTGTGTAAATATGAGTGCTTTGAAGTTGCTGTAAGGTTTATTCTTTCCCATTGATGGAGGTCAGCAAATAAATTTCATAGACTTAAAGTCTTAATGCCAAGCTTACAGAAAACACTACTCATAGGAACCAAACCACTGGACATACGGTAAGTCATCTGGGTAAGTTGGAAAAAGGGTATTTTGCCCAAAATGTTGGAGTATTCCTTTAAGTTTGCTTTGGAAGGCAAGTGGTCTGTGAAGAACATCTTATACATGTGGCAAAAGGATCCCAGTGTCTATTCAAATGATCTACTGTGGTGTATAGTGACGCTTTAGGTCAGTGTGAAATGTAACACAAGCCTGCATGCCTTCCCCCTTAAGAAATGCTTTGGATCCCAGTGTGACTTATCACCTTTGTACAAAAGAGTGGACAACATTGTTGCGTGTGGAAGTGAGTTAGTTTGTGTGTTTGTTTGTTCATGTAGCTGCATCCATTTACTTTATGTGGTACGTCTGCAGAGTCTGCTGTATTTTTGACAAGTTGAGGTAGTAGCTACTGGCAGCTGCCTGCTGGTATTCCTGGGATGGCATAACACTGGGTGGAGGTTCAGCCTATGCACAGCCACTCCCTGCACTCACAGTCACCAGCGAGGCTCTGACCACGACAGCCACAGACCAGGCCGCTCGCTCTGATTTCTTTTGTTTCACCACCTCAGTCTTACCTGAACCCTCTCCATGACCATGGCAGACCTGAACCACAGCCAGGAGCAGAAGTTCAGGAAGGACAGCCGCGTCAAGGAGATTGACCTCATCAACAGGGACCCCAAGCTAATCAATGAGGACGTGGTCAAGGTGCAAATCGTGTTTTTGTTATAGTGTTTTCAAAACATACATGACTTGAAACATGTTATTTCAGATAAGCATACTTTTGTTAATAGATTAAGTAGGCCTTGACAGCGTGTGACCTGTCAAAATTGTGCCTTAAAATAGACATTCGCATGGTATCACTATCTCTGTTAGAGATATTTCTGAGAGGATATGGTGTAACTTAAAGGGAAAAAAACTCATTGGGATAAGAAGTGTCGACAGGTTTAGTTTTGTTAGCTCTGTAGCTTCAGTGGAAGTAGCTTTAATACAAATTTAGGTATATGCTTTATTGTTATAGTTAAGCTTTTAGTTACAACAGTCAGTACTTGTTGATGTAATAAATTATTTCTATTTATTCCTATCAGCAATGCTCACAGAATAATTTTGGCTCGCTATTATTAGCTGGTTGGCAAGGTAAAATGATAGTTGTGTTGCCATGCACATCAAATATTAAACTGGGATGTAAAATTCAGGAAAAGAACATAATATATTTTTTTGATCCTTCAGAATTGCCTTTGATTTACCCAGAACAAGAGGTGTGTGTTCAGCAGTTTCAATGGAGCACCTTTCAGCACCCTACAATATTCTGCATTTTACAGTAATGGAGAGGAAATCATTATAAAATCATCTGAGCCAATCATTATCTTATATAACACTAGAAGCCTGAGCTTGTATAACCAAATAAAAGTAGGAACTCTGTTGATCTGCACTAGGTTGACTTCGAAGATGTGATTGCGGAGCCTAGTGGCACCCATAGCCTGGATGGGGTTTGGAAGACCAGCTACACCACCTTCACTGTGTCCAAGTACTGGTGCTACCGCATCCTGACGGCCATCTTGGGGATTCCTGTGTCACTGCTCTGGGGTTTCTTGTTCGCTTGTCTCTCATTTTGCCACATCTGGGCTGTTATGCCCTGTATTAAGAGCTGTCTGATCGAATCGCAGTGTGTGAGTCAGATCTACTCACTGGCGGTGCACACCTGCTGTGACCCACTTTTTGAAGCAGTGGGGAAGATATTCAGCCGGGTGAGAGTAGCCCTGCACAAGGACGTCTGAATACTGTACGGATGTTTCACATTATTCTGGCTCAAAGAACACTTTATGAAGCTCTCTCTGACCTTGGGAACCAGATTCATGGAACGCCAGCAAGGCCTAAAGCTAGCAGAAAGTTGAAGACAAGTAGTGGTCTTTTTTTGTTTGTTTGTTTTTTGACATTGAATTATAGCAGCAAATCTTAGGCTGTATTGTGTTTGTGATAGATCAATACTCAACAATAAGAAGAGGAGGGGCAGTTATTGTGAAATGGCTTGTTTCCCCACGACTGTTCACTCTGGATATTGTTTTTGGTTTTTTTTGTATTTTTAAATACTGTTGCCATTCAACATTAACTAACCATGTAATGTTCTCTTTTTATACAGTACTGATGTTGGTTAAACCTCGATTAAATAATTTACTTTTGATATGATTGTTTTCATTCCACATGAAAGTATTTAGCAGCATTTAGTAAATACATGATTCCATCATTATAAATATCAGGGATTTGTGCTGTCATACTGCAACTACCATCTCCCCAGGTGTTGCTGTATACAACACGGTTTTCCCTCAACAGTTTGCTTGGTTACGTAAGGGTTAAGAAATTGTGAAATGCAACCCATGCACTATAATAAGGTGACAACACATAATAAAAACAAAAAGCTATTTTCTCTGATCCTTCTCGATGTATTAACTATGAACACTTTTCATATCACTCAATTCCCAACTACAACAGAGGCACAGCAGGGGGCTTAAATACAGATAACCATTTTGGCCACAAGGGGGTACCATGGCTCTAGTTTGATTCAAACTGGAATACAACAGAGTAGTCCAGTTGCAGAAAAACAACATCAGTTTACACCTTTGGATAAAGTGATGGCCACCTGTGATTTTCCATGCACACTTGCGATGAAAAACTCCAACATGAATCCTGCAGAAGTGCTATTTCTCCACAGGCGAACTCAATAGAAGACAAAAATCTGTTAGTATTTTACTCACCATGTTTGTTTTATTAAAAAAAAAAAAAAAAAAAGTTGATAAAGACCACCACGGGTGATGTGCAGATACAGATTAGGTGCAGAGGAAGCTGTTTACAAAGTGAATCTCAAAGTGCAGTATAATGTCATGAAGGACAAACACGATAATTTATCTACACTATTGCACATTAGACTTAAAGTGAGAGTTCAAGTCCACTCAAGTCACTGAAACCTGCCTCCATAAAGAAACACACAGTCCAGTGGCTTACCAGTTGAGCTTTGCAGTTAGAGTGGACATATTTGCATTAAACCTTCCCTCAAGAGTGAAAATTATCATTGCATGAACATATCTTGACTATACATTCATGTACATTAATATTTCAAATTAACCACACAAGTAATTATTGCATACTAGAAGAGTGCTAGTATTGCCTTAAAAATGGAAAAGTAAATTCAACTGAATGTGTGACCATTTACACAGGAATAAAATGTAATCATTTTTTAATAATGTGAATATTCCCCCCTTTCTTATTTGTATTAATGATGTCTGTGTATTGTGCTTGTGTCGCGAAAGTTCAAATCAGGACGTTAATCTGGGGAGCAATCTTGCAAAACAAACACCAAAAGACTGAAGCACATACAAGGGATAAAATGTTCATGGTTGCTCAGCGAGGCAGACGATAAATCTTGACAACGAGCTGGACTCGGACAGTAATGAACGCGCCTTACAGACGGCTGCAAATGCAATGAAGCTTATGCTGGGGAGGTGAATATGGTTTGGAGGACCCCTGTTCAAATATACACATGTCCACTGGGAGAGTGATGTTTCGGGAAAGCCAAGGACGCACATTCTTGTGCAGAGAGTGTTCAAACGCCAGCGAGACGTTAACCACAGATGTAGCTGGTATAGTAGCTTCACCTTTGATTTAACATAGCGAAATTGTGTTCTTTCCTCCGTTATCAGTAATATGCAAGCAACTGTTTGCACAAGGGTCTTATGCCATGATTTGTGTGCTGATTTCTCTTTGAAACATTAATCAAACCTGTAGCAGTGGCCAGCAGTAGTAGTGGGGATTAGATGGGCCAGATTACTCGACTATGGGGAACTTGGATGGCCTTCAGTTGGTCTGGCCGGGTGCTCCTGTGCTGGAAGTCTGCGTCAGGCTCTTCTGGCTGCTGGTGTTCTTGATGACGAAGGTGGAGGAGGTGCTCTTGTGGCTGCACCGCTGCTCACAGGGCGAGGCTCTCAGGTACTGGCTGGAGCAGCAGATGAAGCACTGCATCAGGTCATGGAACAGATGCCCGGCGAAGAACATGTAGATCCAGGGGTTACAGCAGCTGTTGAGACTGGCCAGCAGCATGGCAATGATGAAGGCCATGTCTGCAACACAGACAGCACAAAACACAGACCACACTGGTGACATGTTTGATATTTTGGTCGTTTCAGTGTCTCTGTAATAAATATCTACATCTTCAAATTGTCCAAAGGGAGACCATGCGTCTGAATTGTGATATCTTGGTATGAGGAACATATTAGCATGATTCAATGTCAACTTTTCTTAAAAGGCCTCTCAAATAGCATTTTAATATTACTGTATTACTGTCAAACACTGACTCATTTTGATTCCACTCCAGCGGGATATTTAATCCCCATTATTCACATTATGGTGGCTAACTTCAGAAGTGTGTGTTTTGTCTCTTTATGTGTTTTGTTACTCTTGCGTCAGTTTGAAGTCTTCAGTACCAAGCTGAGCACGATCTTAGACACACACGCACACAGTGAGAGGGAAGACTGTGTCTAATCTAATCAATCATCAGTGGACAGTTTTGGAAGGAGAGTGTGGAACTTTTCAAAGCAATATTATAATAAATCCTGACATTATCCCGCATTGACACGAAAGCTCTCAGGTCTTTGATTCACATCTCTCCATTTCATTTGTACTTTTAATATATCTGTCTTGCTCCATGGCAACTGACGTACTAATATACACTCATCATAGTGGTGCATTTGAAGTGGCATGCTGTGCCATGTTAAAAACACCCACTGGAAGAAATTCCTAGAAACATTTAGGAATGCAATAAGTAGAGGAATAGTTGATGGACTGTGCATAAAAAGGATTTTAAGATGATGTGGCACATAACATAAACATAACAAATAGCCGTAATTAAAGGAAGTTGTCCAGGGTGGAAAATATATTTTCTTAAAATGGTAAAGTCTCCAGCTGTGCAGAAGCATAGAGCGCACTGGATAGACAGCGGAGGGTGGAAAAATTCCGAGACTTTTAAGCTTAATGGGGTGCGAGAGAAGGAGTGAGTGTGATCCTCTTCCCTCAATGAGTGAAAATGATGACCTGTTGACGGTGCGCTGCCTCCCCGCGGCCCTCTGCCTGAGAGGGAGGCGGAGCTGTACAGATGTTAACCAAAAGCCCTGTCATAGGTCTGACAAGTGTGTAGTGTGTATGTCAAGCAAACACTGTCCAAAGTATGCAAAAACACTCATGGCCTTGGAGAACAGAGTCATTCTAAAGGGAAAGACCACACAAATTCAAAATTCACAGCTGTTTCATTTTCTGCCCCTTGGTACCAGTGGAAGGTATATGTAGGAATATGGAGCGTGCCCACTTATTTTACTGGTGATTCACAGTATACCCGCCTATCAGCCAAAAATCTATTTAAATATATATTGAAGCATATACCCACTTCCTCCTCAGCTATCACTACAGCCCTGCTTGGGACAGTGAGTGCACTTTGAGGAACATTCACTGCCAAGTTCAGTGATGTCGTACTGACATAAGGCCTCATGTGAGAATGAAGTGGAAAAAGTAGTGGATGTGTGAAATCAAAGGACTACTGTGATCAGTGTGATTATTGTTGTTTTTTGGCTGAGAACAATTCAGACTGTACTGAAGATCATTTTCATGGTAAAAGTTAAACAAACATTCTACAAAGTCCACAAAGTCAGTTTCCCCCTCAGTAGCAGTGGATCAGACTCCATTATATGGATCAGGCTCCATATATTGATGACTTTTACAGATTAGAATGGGTATGATTTTTCTTTAATTAATTTTTTTTCAATTATATTTTCCACAAATTGATTGAACTTCTCTGAGCTACACATATAATCGCTGTCCAGTGAACACCTTCTATCTCCAGTTTTGGTGATTTTCATGTTTTGACTCAACTGGAGTATTTATATGTTCCTCTATGGGTTCGGAAATTTCTACAAACCCTTTGGTTATGAAACTTTTGCAAAATGAATTATAGAAGCTGAAAAATGTACAGTTGTCAACCTAGAGGCAAGACTGTTTTCCTTTGTTTCTGAAGTGTTGATATTATGGGGTGATAGAGGGTTTTGGTTGGACAACAGCAATATGGAAATTCTTCATTTGAGTGGCATTTCCCAGTGAGAAAATACCTACTTTAGAAGGCATGAATCATCCCATTTCTGCCATTGTAAGAAAAACAACATACGGTGCACTTTCACTTGAGTGTCTCCTGCCAAATTTGGCGTTAAAAGTCAATGAGGAAAAGCAGAGTGTCATTCAACGTGCTCCACTGGTATTTACATATCATCTGAATTACCTCTGAAACCTCTGGAACTAGACATTAATATCATCCAAAATGTGAGTGACATACATATTCATTGTAATCTCCCAACTCATCTCTCATGAATGTACCCTGCACCCTAAAAACCAGCTGAGATACTGCATGATGAATACTGACTGCATATTTTTCTTTCTTGCTGTCACTCACTCACTTCCCCTCTTGCTGTCTTTCTTTCTCTCATGCACACACACTGCCTATACATACATAATATAGTTTGTTTCTATTCTTTTATTTTAATAGATACAGAATTTACCTTTACTGTTTCATTTTGTTGCACTTCTCAGCCTTTTATAAGTTTGATTTTACTTTATTGAAGTTTGATTTAAAATTGTTGTCCAACTCCATAATTCTTGGTGGCATTCTACAAAAACAATCACTTATACATGGTGACTTTAACATTAGTCATGTTTTACAATGTTCTTTTAAAGCACACAGCTAATTCATGTCCACTTCATTTCCTACACTGTTTATTAATTGATAGCAAAAACTACTGTGTAAATTATATAATCATTAATTAGTAGCATGGTAACAAAATAGTTTTTTTTTTTTATCAACTGCTTTGTAACTGTTAATGAATAAAATCCTTAGTTTTGCCTGATTTAGTTACTCAGTGATAATCAAGGTAGGTATTTATAAAATAATTAACAAAATGATTGGTAAAACATAAATAAATCTTATTTTTGGCTCTACTAAAAAGTTGAATGCTTAAGAAGTGACTTGTAAAATGAGATTACTTTATGCCATGCACTTACTGAGGCCTGTAGTATGTCATCCTGGGTCAGCATGTAGATTTTGTCTTTTGTTTTGTCTGGGGGTGGATTGGCATATGTTGGCTAAACACAGCTCAAAACCCATCAGCTAAATGACTGAATGCATCCTGCAGTGAACGCTCATACAAGGCAGCTGAACATCAACAAAACTTCAAAGGCTGGGTGGATTATATCCAGCGTCCAGCTCGCCTTTTTAAAGGCGAGCTGGTCAGATAAGGGGCAAGTCTCCTGACAAACTATGCTGTTAAATGGAAATGGTACAAACCAACCACTGGGATCTCTCAGAGACAGATAAACTCTTGGATCTTCTCCCAAAGGCCTTGAGGGCTTTCAAATGTATCCGGGGCAGAGCAGCTTTTTTCTCCTCTTATTACCACTGACAATCCGATTCATCTTTTTTCTGTCTGACAGGAATCCAACATTTAAAACCATTTCGCCGTCTTGGAAGTGAAATGGAATTTTAGCTGGAATATTTGATTCTCAATATAGATATTGCAGAGTAGGCTTACTGTATATAAACAATGACTGAGTACTTATGCTTCTGTTGAAAAAGTGATTGTTTCATGTCAGCAGGACACTGAATACAACACACAGACTGAGGAAATATTAACTCAACTGTCAAATAAAAAATACGTGTTCAAACTTTTTCATAAGTATGCAATGGGCTAAATTTCTCTCCCACTGCAGGACAGTGTTCTCAGTGCCAGTGTCATGTATGTAATGTAATTTGGTACCTTTATATGAGATTGTACCATCACTGAAAAGCAAAAACTACCCAATGATGTCTAAGCTGCAGAATTGTTGTGTTCTTCTATCATGGTGTGACGTCATATGTTGTTATTAACTGTTGATTTATCAAAATACTAACATGCAGTCTACTTGGTGCACTATGGAGAAGGGAGGGGAATTCTCTTGATAAACCATAAAATGCGCACATTAATCACGGATTTATTTTAAATTCGGGGTAATGGGTGTGTTTTGAAATTCTTATCTTCTTTATTTTGCATTTTGCTTGTGCATGCGTAACAGCATCGCCTGTGTGCATTTACCTTCTCTTGGTGCAGCGGGATCCCATGCAGACCACATCTGGACAAAGAAGAACGGAGTCCAGCACACAATGTAGACAAGGACTATTACAAAAGTCATTTTCACTGTGCGGATCTTGGCTTTTGAGATGAGCCTCACGCTGCTCACACGAGAGAGCGACGTGCCTTTGGACGCCTTCGGTGTGAGAGACAGGCAGTGCTCCCTTTTAGTTTTTAATTTAAAGTTCTGCCATATTTTAAAACTTATCAAGCCGTAGCAGATGCTTAAAATTGCCACTGGGATGATGTAAATGGTAAGACTTATCCACGTGACATATGCTTTGGCGCCCCATGGTTGAACAAAGTCTCCCCAGCAGTCATAAACTCCGTTGCCTACCTCCCTCAGAGAAAAAATGTACACTTGAGGAGTACTGAATATTAAGCTCAGCATCCAAGAGGCGATAACATAGAAGCGATCCTTTCTCTTGCGCAAAGAGCGAAGTGGCTGGCATATTGCTAAGCACCTGTCGATGGACATCAGGACGAGCATGTAGGTGGATGCGAACATGCCGACGACCTGCAGGTATTTGACCAGCCTGCACAGCAAATCTGGGCCATAGAAGCGAAATGTGATATCCCAAATGAGTTGCGGCAGGACCTGAAAGACCGCAACGACAAGGTCTGCGATGCTCAGGTGCTTCATGAAGTAATACATCCGAGACTGGCTGTGCTTGGTGGTGTGGATAGCCAGCAGAACGCAGAGGTTGCCTGCCAGTGCGAGCAGCAGCACCAGGACCAGGACAGTGACCTCCACTTTGGCCACGTCTTCATTTCGTTTCAGAGGATTCACTGTGCTGTTCCCCAACTGGCTGTCGTTCCCCCGACTTGAGTTACCCCATGAAGCATTCACTGCCCAAATATTTTGTTCCCGTAGGAGCTCGTCCATCGTGCGTAAAAGCGCCACTTTGGCGCAGCCAATTGTCACATCACAAGCGCAGATTCTGAACTTCTGTCAGTAATAGTGGCCCCACGCACCTTCCTGGCCAGACGATATGATCTTTGTCGGCTACTCACTCTTAAATTTGGTGAGGTGCTCGACGGCTACATGACTGGACGGTGCGTAAATAAGTCAGCCGTGTGTGGTGGAAGCAGTCTGGAAACAAACAAAAACGTAATCACTATTACTGTACTAATGACAATACCAGCAACTTAATGGTTAAGAAAAGCATTTATGGCTACATTAAGCGGCTTTGTTCAACTGAGGCTTACCTTTAAAGCGATCTTTTGCGCAACAAGTTAAAATAGGCGCATGGCTTGGTTCTTATCACTTGCTGCGCCAGTGTCGTCTGATGGTCGGATCTGCTCAAACACGGTAGCCCATCAGTTTGAGCTGCCCCCTCCCCTCATCCTCCTCTCTTATGAAGGAAAAAAACTCACAAACCGGACGTGTCTTTATGTGGCTATGGGTTGAACCCACAGGTTGAAACTCCCACTCAGTAAAGTATATGTCACCCAATAAAATATGTGTGTGGTTAAGTGTATTTCACCATTTTCCCACAAAAGTCATGTTGTGTATATAAGGTATTAGGTTACTTAAAGTGTTGTAGGTTACCACTGGTAACCTGCAACACTGGTGTGTCATTTCATACACAAAAAAGTCAGTGAAGCAAAGATGCATGAATAGTTTGTATGGTTTTCTTTCTTTCTTTCTTTCTTTCTTTCTTTCTTTCTTTCTTTCTTTCTTTCTTTCTTTCTTTCTTCCTGTCTTGTACTCTCACCCATTTTCCAGGTGTCTTTTCCATTACGTTAAGGCTCAAATTTATGGCGTGCTTTGTGTCTCTGTCAAAGGAATGAAATCGAATGTTCTTTAATGAGATCTGGACGGTGTTGTGTTGTGGTGTGCAGTTCTGAGTCAATGCTTTTAGCATCTGTTTGAGTGATGTGTTGCTTGTTCCCAAAGGAGGAAAATTTCACCCTGATCCTAACCAGAAACAGAGCCCAAGAGGACACTGTTCTCCCAAAGAAAACCAGAGGAGATGGAAAGAAACGATAGCTGTGTAGCTGGATTGAAGTGTTTTGTTAAAGAAACTACTGTACATGTAAGACTTTGATCCTCTGCTGTAAATTGATGCAGATGATCTGGCATGTGCAGTATCAATCTGCATTTGATTACAGGTGCCTAAAGGGGCCAAACAGTGTAACTTTGACATAAAATGCACACTGTTTTAATTTGCACCTATACACAGCTCTTAATTATGAAATCTAGTCACACACCACACAGGAAATGCATTGATTATAAATGGGAGTGACTGAACAGTGTGTTTCATATCATTCAGTCTGGAAAAATTAAATCAGTAAACTAACTTACTCATTAACTAGGGTCATAATTACTCACACTCCATTTCCAAGTAATTATTCTGTAATTTTTATTCCCATCCCATCTGCACAACAAGCTGTCCAGACATTCCTTCTGAAAGAAAATAAATAAAGCAGAATATCTTTCCTGGATACATGTCTGAAACAGGTAAACACAAGTTATATGAACAATTCATTACCAGTATCAGTTCATAAAATCACAGCTGAGCCACATGTAAATGGGAAACTGTCATCGGTCATCATTCTGAAACCCAGTATAGTAGCCGCTTAAATGAAATGTTTCATTATTCTTGAGCACAACCTGTACACGTGAACTCGACATGTACTGTGTGAGCACCTTGGTTCATTTTAAACACTTGCAGGTGTTTCATTGTTAGGATTTTTTTCTGCTGAATAGCCTTCCTAAGAGACGTTTTGTTGAATTTGGGCTACACACAATCATGTTTTGTAGTTAAGTGGGCCTGCTTTGGTTGTGGAAACCCTGTTAACAAGACAGGGTCACATAGTTTATATATTTTTGTCAACAAAACACTATGTAACATTTCAGTATTTTATTGTTTTCAGTGGATTCCAGCACAGATAAGTGAATGGGGCTGCATGAGTGTGTAAGGCCACTAATGACATACTGCAGTGAAGTGCTCAAAGAAAGCCCTAGTAGGAAATAAACAGCCTCAAACTCACACTAAAGCATACAGAAGTGGGCCAAGCAATACAAAAGTCTCTATTTTGTGGATTTAAAACATGTGGAATTTATTGTTATTGAAAAGTTATTTTCATTCATTCATTCTCCTTGAAGAGTTGTTTTTTCATTCCTCTACAGATTGCTTGTGCAGGAAAGGGGGGCAGAGGGTGTGCGGGGTATTTACAGCAGAGGAGTCCACAAGGTATGCAAATACGACTGCTAAAAGTCTGAGGGACTTGATGCCCACAGTGAATAATTGACTGTATCGCGCAGATGGCCATAAAGCTCTCATGGTGATTTCAAGGGAATGCTGACATAACAGGGACATCTGTTGGCTGAATCTATATCATTTTCATATAAATATGCAGAGTAACAGTTTGTGGTTCATACCAGACAATCCCAGGCAGATGTGAGATGAAACCGATAGCTTACATTTTCATTCCTGTGCCTCAACTGCCAGAGATTAGCAGTAAGTATCCATCCATTTAAATAATGGATGTACAAGGACATATGACTCGATATGATTCATTCACTCACAAGCTCAAAATATCTCACAGTAGCTGCTTCTCTCTTTCTCTCTATTTTGGGAAAAAAAACTGCAGGTGTCAACAAAGCTGCATCCAGCTGCATCTGGAGTAGATGGCTGATGGTCGATAGGCAGTAAATATAGAACCTCAAATGTGTTCAGGGTTTGATTTTGGAAAGATTCAGCAACATGTCTGACAGCTAATCATATCATTATTTAAGTTCCATTTCCAAAGCTGTGTGGTTTATCTCATTTCTTTATTTTATTTCCAATACTTTTCCTCTCAGAGTGTAAAATACCCTAAAGTGGAATGTGTACAAAAGGATGAGCATGTCACCAAAATCTGCCATATTGCCATATTTTATAGTAAGGATGGATTATTAGTTATCAATGATGAGCTCTAATGATTGAATAATGACATCATTTTGTCAGTTCATCAGTGATGGATACTGTACAGTTCACTAATAAGGGCAAGTTTGGGGAATACTGGCCAAGACTCTTGCACTGGTTGTTAAAGATTGAATTGTGGGTACAGTGCCAATAATAGAAACCATGAGACATTTAGATAGCTGTGCTCTGCAGTCTTTACCGTAAGTATACTTCATGGTTCCTCAATCCCAGAAGAAATGCTGTTTGTGTTATTGTTGCGTTTGCAAAAGGCAGAATGCATATAGATAACACTGATAAGATCAGTCAAAAGAGAACAGAACCACAAAGGAAAGGCTAGTGACCAAAAGAATGAGATCATGGATACAAGCATCTGGGTGGTTGGCCTCTCTTTCTGAGACAGGTTGAATAGATATCTGGAAAAAAACTCAAAGTCAAGTTGGTGCTCCTTTGCTGCTCCTCCAAGAGGAGCCAGTAGAGGTAGTTTGAGCACCTGGTAAGGATGCTCTGCCAGTGCCTCCCTTAGCAGCGTTCTGGGCATAGGTGACTTGTGAGGTGACACCAGGGCAAGACAATGAGAATATGCTAGACAGGCTATTAAATCCCCCCAGCTGGCTGGAGAGAGCACTTTGGCATCCCCCAGGAGGAGCTGGAGGACGTTCCTGTGGGGAAAACATATCTGAGCTGCTCTTCTTCCCCTTTTTCCACCGCAATCTCATCCAAGATGAGTGGCAAGAAAATGGATTCATGAATAATTCCAAAGTACTTAACAAGAATACCTGAAAGGTCATGTGGTCTGGCCAAACAGAATGAGAGCGCGGAAGCATTTTCACCAAATACAGAATGAGTCAGAACCAGGGCTTCTCTCTGAACTGCAAAAACAGGAGGAAAAAGATATCCCTTTTAACCAAAGGAAGAAAACAAAGTCTCTGTACTAACAGTTGGGGCATTTGGACCAGGCCTCCAGGTATGTCCACTTCAATATTTCGTTAAACATGAAATACGGATTAGGGTTAGGTTAGAGCAGGGGAGCAACCTAATATGATTCATATTAAGTTGTGGGCTGCATTCGTTCAAATGAGACCTCACGGGGGCAGGATTATTTTGTGCTAATGTCAGTAGCTTATTACACATAGTAATGATAATATTGATAATAATTGGATGCAAATAAACAATACAATATCTTGATTTAAAAATATGTCTGTTTGTTTTTTCCCCTTTCCCTCCTAAACATCTTGGCCCACAGGCTGTATCTCTGACATCTCTGGGTTTGAGCAATGTGTGTTGCTGGGCCTACTGCCCCACATAGATATTAAAGATAAATATTCAGAAAGAGCACAAACCGTTACCGTAAGTACTACTGCAAGTGTGGTAAAGATGTCCTTTTTACTGCTCCTGAGGTCCTGATTCCAACACAGTGTTTGTTGGGTTTTAGATTATGCAACAAAACAGTACAGTACATTACTATTCCACATCCCACCCCCATTAATTTAAAAAGTTCCCCAAAACTCCCCACACACATAAAAGGAAGTCAAGCACACAACAATAATGCATTTAAATGCATAAATAATCGTAGTGTCTTTTGAAAAAGCCTGCCATAGTTGCGCACCTATTTGCCACTTGAAACAGGTACACAGCTGATTAGGGGCACTGAAGAGTGAAATGGTCAAAGAACAGCAGGAAGGGGAGCATCAGGCCTAAGTAATCAGCTCCTTTTATGCAAATAGCAGGGTTTCTGAGATGGGTGAATAGATAATAAAGGGCACATATGACATATACTTATGAATCATTGCCCCAAGGGGGTGTGAAGTCAATGAGATTCCATAAACATCAAAATTTTGAATGTTAATTAGTGTTGACTGGACTAATATAAATACCAGTAGTGCTGATTTTAACACTTTCAGAAGTTCAGATCCCATTCACTGCCAAAGTTAACCTAATTTGATATTTAAAGGCAGTGAAAGCTGCCTACATACAATATTAAGCCTTGAATGTGATGTGTTTTCTGATGATTTTGTACATCTGCTACACATGTTTGCACATAAATCTGTTGCCAAGAAATAAATATAGTTTAGTATGATGGAATCATGTGACATGGACTGATGATTATGAAAGTATTGTAGTGAGATGTAGGTTTCTGGATGGGGTTTGTGTCTTGCTCTTTGGGGAGGGGCAGTTTTTTTTTATTTTCCAGCAAAGCAAGGGGATTTTTAATCAATGCAGACTACATTCATTAATTTTCTACAGCTTTTCCCTCATATTAGCCAAAACCAATTTATGCCTAACCCTATCTTAACCCTAACACTTAGGCAATAAAGCAAAATGACCACCCAAAATGTAAAAAAAAAAAAAAAAAATCCCTCACTTTCATTGGGAAAAAATGGCATCTAGGTTAAGGCAGCAGGTGGGATCAATAGGAGAACCTCTCCACTCCCTGTCTTGGTGTGGAGGCTCCCTCTGCATGCCCGGGTGCCTCTGTTCGGTGCTGGACACGGGCTGTCTCCCACAAACCCCTGCAACTCATAGGCCAGCGGGACAGCAGCCAAAGGTTAGACCCTGGGGCAGGATCTCGCTGGTTGGGAGAGTTAAGCATAATTTTAAAAATAAACTTCTTCTGACTTCTGAAACACTGGTGTAGAGTTATAGACTGATTTATTGTTGAGTCATAGGAGTGCTTTTGTTTGATGCTCTCTGAAACTTGTTTGGTCAATTCATGATCCAAGGACATCCAAGGCAGCATCCAAGCCACAGCTTACAATGGGGAAAGAGCTGCCAATGAAAGCATACATTTTACATCCCTAAGGAAGCCAGAAACATGGTTTAAAGTTTGCTACATATGACCCCTGAATGCCTCCAATTTTATTTTTCTGTAATTTCAGAGATTCCTTCACAGGCTCTGCAACACACATTTGAAAACCTCCATTGTGTTTCATTTGGTTTTTGGATCAGTCATAAGACTGTTCATGAGTTTTGCTAAACATTAAGGAGAATCTCAAACTGAAGGCCTCTCCCAGGTATCAATAATGGCTAACTGCCTGAATATATTACACAAAAAATGATTTTGACGGAGATATTGGTTGACAAATATTATGCAAATCATTTCAAAAATACATTTGCCATGGCCCAAATAATTTCTTTTTCTGCAAACACTGCACAGCATCCCAGTAAAAGTTACATTGAACGCTCATAGGGTTTTAAGCAGGAGCAGCTGGGCATGCCCCCAAGCACTGGCAGTCTGCACCACGATGCTATTTAAAGGACCATGCTTCTTGCTCAAAAGTTGTAATGATCAGTCTGGCTAACAGCAACCCAAGAACTTAACCCATACATGAATGTTAGCTACAGCAACAAATTAAATCTAGGTTTTGAATTAAAATTGAATTAAGAAATTCTAGAAATAATGAATACTAACAAAACTGTAAACTATGGTGTGTATGCTTTGGGAAATAGTCAGTCATAATATAAAGTATGTTGGCACATGCACATTCAAAACATGAGTATGGTCCTTTAAAATGGCAATATTTTATTTCCAAGAGCTTTGATAAACAGACTATGACAGGTTAAAGTGCACAAATGAAACCTTCTACAAAACATTTTGACTTTCAGATGCTGGCTACCGGCTGGCTAATATTTATGCAAGAAGTTAGTCAGAGGATGCTTTGAAAATGTTTTCCAAATAATATAATTTCTGGTTTCGCTTCTGGCTCCACTCACACTGTGTTTAGTATTCATGCCTTGAATGTGTTGACAAGACGCCTGCCTAAAATGCTGTGGTCAATAATTATTTGTTTCCCTGAATGAGTCACTCTAATCTTGAAGGTATTGCATCTTGAAAAGGTGGCATGGGCAGGGGAATGCTAATGATCAGTGCATGCCAAGCATTATTGTAATGGCCAAAATAAACGGCAGATAATCCTGTAAAGTGTGGAATTATTTTATCTATTAAAAGAAAATAGTTATTTGCACATGAAATGGACACTTGATATTACAACCAATTTTAAAGTGATATATTTAGAAAATTCAATACAGGTTGCCATTAACAATTTGAAAAGTGTACAGTAAATCATTTCTGCTAGGCTGAATAACTAACTGTAAGGCAACTGCACAGAAACATTTAGTGAAAACATTGCATGCCAATGGAAAAAATGGCAATCTCAGAATGCATTGAGGCATTGATTTAGAATAGTGATTGTACAGTTAGATAATGTAATAGATACCTTAAAGCCATATTCAAAATGTCATGGCATCTTGATATAAATGTCTCAGATTGGCAGAGGTAGGAGCTGGAGGGGCTCGTGGTGAGAAAGCAATTATTACCCTGGTCAGGTTGACTTTTAAAAACAAGCAAGCAAACAAACAAGTAAATCTCAAGATTCTGTTTCATTTCGCAGAAATTACCCAGATATGTAGGCAACCCATCCACCTCGCTCTTGTCTCATGCCATCCACCCGTTATGTGTGGATTTGGTTTGCAGTTTGAAATGTTCAAACTGCTGAGGTCTAATGAAAATGTGTGAGGTAAATGGACACCTGGTTGATTACAAGCATGGTAATCCTGACAGCTCTCACTCTCTGCTGTGGTCCCCTTGTGCCACCACACATTGAGTGATGCCAACAGCACCGGGGGAAGTAAAAATACAGCAATTTGGCAATTTGAAGGATCGAAGCACCATTAGTGCAATTCAGCCGATAATGAGCTAAAGGAAAAGAATCAGAAATCTTATCTCATTTGTTAGGATAGAAAGACAAGCAAACATTATTTACCAGAATAACTGTGCCAAAATGGTTAGACCACTGTCTGTAGTGATAAAGATATTGCAGTCTAATAATGAAGACAGAAGAGGCCATGGATCAAGATAGGAACTCAGTGTAGTTGAAATGGCACAGGGTGAGATTCAATCATCAACCCTCTGGTCCAGAGACACTAACTATCCCACTGAGCCAATGCTGCTGCTCTTTGGCTGCTCCAGAGTTTGGTTTTGAACACCAGTTGACACATGTGATATCATCTGAAGAATTACTGTGCACCTTAATGAACAGAGTGCAATAATGAGGCCAGAGGAGGCCAGTGATCAAAAGAAGATATCTGAAGCAATTTGAAAGAAAGGATATGGTGAGTTTTGAACCGTGGAGTGTTTTTGTTTCTTTATTATGTAGTCAAACAGATCAGGATTTGCAGCTAAAAATAGATTTGAATTGAATATAATACATACAAATCAAAAACTTGTGTTTGCAAATCCATTCAGCTGTTGTGCTGAATCTCGTGGGTGGGACCTATGCTGAAAAATGTATCTCTATTGGTCCATCCCAACTGAATCGACAGCTTGGCCAACATCCGCAGTTTTAATGTAATAGTGCTACCACCACCTTCGGGATAGGTGTTTGAATCAGAATTGGCAGACTGAGGAGTCTGGACCCAGTGAATCAGGAAAAAAGGGATCTTGTTGCTACTGTGTACAGTTCAGGAGTTATAGCGCCATCAACAGGAAAGTTGGTATAATCTTAATTGAGATTTCCAACTGAGCTGAAAAATTTGGTCACTGCAGCGATTGGTGTTGGAGATGCAGACACTTTTAGCGGAGAAGAATGGAAAGACAGAATCAATCATCGGAGCGATCAAAATAGGGCTCCAGTACCAGCACAAGGATCCACTGATTTTTTTGTCATGCATGACAGCGTGTTTGTTCCACAGGAATAGTATGGACTCAATCATTTTGTCATAGAGACTTCACCACGCAGACACCCAAACTTTCAGCTCTGTTTTACATTCTCTCTCTGTTTGTGTCATCGGTTCCAGATATCATAGCCTGATATACATTTTAAAATCAAGTTGGCATGTTGTGACAGCCTTGTGTCCAAATGATGTAAGTGTATGGCCATCCTGCTGCAGGAATATGCACACAAGGGTCAGAGCGATACAAGGATAACAAGCTTGTCTGTTGCTACAGCTGCCCTGTGGTTTGCAAGTGCTCACCCAGGTATAAACCAGCAGTCACTCTGTTGTTCCTAACCTGAAGCATGTGTGTGGTGGAAGGGTCAGAAATCACATGCAGTACTGAATCATGTTAGCGTGACTAACACCAGGTTACTGTGAACACTGCCAACCAAAGCAAGCAAGTCTGAGAGCCGCGATCTTTTTCCACTTAAGGCTCCTGTTGTGATGTTAAAGTGTTTAAGCGCCATTGCAGTTTTGTTCATGCTCCAGTGTACGCTTGTTAAATTTTATTTAAAAAAAAAAAAAAAGTCAATAAAAAAATTGCTGTTCAGGGCAAAAATAAGGTTACTGTTTATAAGTTACTATTAAAGTCTCAAGTCGGTCCTACAAAGTCTGACCTATTCAAAAAATGTTGTAAACAAAATAAAATGACATAATCTCTACCAAAGTATCGGGGAAATTGAAGTTACACTAGCTGACATGTGCTTCTAATCATGCTTCTCACTTTGCTAGTTTACATTGTAAGTTCCTGAAAACAAATAGAACGGTACTCTGGATCACAACAAAAAACAAGAAAGACATCACTTACCTGATCTCATCAGCTAAGAATTAACTACCATTTGCATAAAAATCATTATGACTCATTATTTTCAGCGCCAGAATTGTCTCTTTGTTTTTGCAGTATGGATGTAAAAACAGAATTACATAACCGAGAGACTTCTGCTCTGAAAAACGATGCCTCATCCTGCACAGCATCTCTTTGAAGTGTAGTCGTTGGGTAGAAGTGAATGTTGTGCTTCTGGAATTTGTTATCATGGGATCCGTGCAGTGGATGAGACCGTGTGGCTTGTGAGAACCAAAGACAGGACATGAGCGCTGTTGGGACCAGTGTGCAAACATTATACCCCAATGGGACCACACTGATATTTTTCCAAAACGTTTTAAATTAATAACATTTTTCAGTCATGCAGATCAACTAAGGCTGCACTTTCCTTGAGAAGCACGAAAGGGGACTCTCTGACCTGTAAAAAGTCGGGTATTTTCTAGCTGATGTTTGCACTGTCACAACCACTTTATTAGGCTGAGTGAGAAAATAACATCCAGGCTTTCAGAGCCAGTGGGTAGAATTTATAATTGCGGGGCTAGAGGACAAACAACACAGCAGAGGATACATAAGGAAGTAGTATGTACCGGTAGCCTGTGGCTGTTTTATTCTGAAAAGATAGTGACAGTCTGCAGCATCAGTACCATGAACAGCTGAACTGAATTACATGAAAAGCAATAACATGCATCTGAGTAGAAGGTTTGCATGCAAACTGCTGCCAGCTAGGATGTGACTTTGTAAAAAAAGTAGACTTTGTTTGTAGGCTCATAATCCCTGAGCCCAAATTAGAGGGATGATGCTTCCTTCACCCATAAAAATACTGACATGAAAAGGAACTTGGAGTGCTTCAAAATGTGCCAGTTTTCCTATCACAGTGTTTGGTTTACCTTGAAGGGTTTACAAAATGTTCAAATTAAAGGAACTTCCTGTGCTGTGTCCACAGTCACAAGAGTGCTCTTTGTTTATTGTCCGTATGACATGACAGAGGGCTGCACACCTACTGAAGAATAAAGTTCATTGTAAGTTCATGCCTTGTCAAACTGGGCTGGATGGAGAAGATGTAGTGTGCTGCCTGATTTGATGATCTCCCATGATAAGGGGCAGCATTACATTACAGAGAAATGCCTCACAGTGAAAACAGAGAGGAAAAAAAACATCAAACAGGACATTGTTTGTCACAGTGTAGCTGTAACAGATGTGAAATATGTCTTAAGTAAATGACAGCACCTTAAAATAAGCTGGAGCGCACAAGGATGTCTCCTTTTGTTAAATATCCGATGCCTGTTAAAAGCTATTTTATTAGTATTATTATTAATACTGTTATTACTATAATTTTCTCTCTCTCTCTCTTTCTCTCTCACTCTCTCTCTCTCTCTCTCTCTCTCACACACACACACACACACACGATACAGACCTACATACGTTTTTATTAGGCCAGAATGTTTCCCTCTGAATTTCTGTGATATAAATAATTACTGCTCATTTGTTAGCTACAGCTGAATCGGTACAATCTGTGAACATCTTCAACAAAAGAAACTGGATCTAAAAGTCTTTGTTTTATGGTTCTCAATCAGTGATCCCCTTAGGGTGCTTTCTCATCTATAAATCATTTTGCCTGCTCTGAATCAGAGTGAAATTGATATTTTGGTTTGTTTTTCTGTTTGGTCTGATTTGCTTAAACACTGCACAAATTTAAATGGGCCAGACAAAACCAAACTTTTGCTGAGGGGTGTTGGGGAAGGGGCAGGGCAGGCATTGTATTCCCAAAAGTATTTTATTCATTGGTCAGAAACGCATATCTACAGAAAATGTAAACAAACCTTTTGCAAATGTGCATGGAAGTTTAGAGAAATAGAAATCAACTGGGCACAGACAACACTAAGCCAGTGTCGCAGTTCTGTTTGCTGATAGTGGCAATAATCTTGCTTTGGTGTTAAATACATTCCAAATACAACCAGGCTGTCAACAAATGTGTATATCTACTCTTTACAAAGAAGACATGCTGCAATTACACAATGGTATGACTGTCGAGCCAATGCATTCCTACAGCAACCTGTAATAATAAAATGTAGTGTGTTTGGTTCATTTCCTAGAGTTGGATCGGATTGTTTTCTTATTGCAATCAAACTGCACTTGGGTTCACTTGGACTTGGCCAGAGACCACTGGTCACAAGTGGATAGTCTTGCAAGCGGTCTTTGACTTGCTGTTTTGGTCCACACCTGAGTGTGATTGCTGTGTGCACACCTGCCCAAACAAACAGCACAAAGGAGGGAAATGCACCAGGGTTCACATCAACCAGACTTAATACTGCACATGTGTCAAACTGGTGCAATGGACGGCCAAGAGCCTGCAGGTTTTCATTCCAACCGAAAACTCCACCAGGGGATTTCACTGATTACCCCACCTTCAAGCACAGAGAAGGGACTAATCAGTGAAATCACCTGCAGCCTCTTGGCCCTCCATGGCACCAGTCTGACACCCCTGAAATACTGTGTAAATAAAAGAAACCCAAGTCAACACCTAGTCTTTTGCCCACGGCGTGTGCAGTGCTGCCACAGTGGGTTATGCATGTCAGATTGTGCTCAGTCACTCACTCACTCGCTCATGAACAACCTGCAAGGGAAGTTAGTGGGATGCCTGCACAGTACACAGAGCAAAGGTGCAGCTTATCAAGCTTGACAATGTCTGTATGCAACCAGGAGATCCTAAAGTGAAACTCGTTTAAGTATATTTGATAATCTATTCAAGTAAAAAAAAAAAAAAATGTATTCTAGTGAATCTCTATTGTTAATGTTGAGCAGCCCTTTAAAATCGGTCTTGTTGATTTTTGGAATGTAAAACACTGGGAGAACAAACACATCAACACGCCCAAAAGCGACCAGCAGGGCATCGTGAGGAGGTTCCATCTGCAGTGGAAAATGAAATCCCGAAAAGTAAAGCGAGCAGTTCAATAGTGGGTAGGGACATTTAGTAGGATGCATGCAGGTTTGCCATGGGTCTGGACGGTTTCGTGTTTGTTTAAAATGCAGGAGCATGAATGGTTTGTCAGGGAGAGTCAAACATGACTGCAAATTTTCAGTTTCAAATTTGGGCCCTCTGTTTGTTTCCCTCTCCAAGGGATTTGCTGTGGCCAAAAGTGCATGGCTAGCCGACTAAATACTAAACAAATCCAGCCTAAAACACTGTTTAAAGACAAGGATTTACATGGCATTTCTGGTGCCGTTTTTTCGTTTGATGTTGTATTTTTGTTGTTCCGCAGCTAACTAATCAAAAGTGAGTCCATTTACGTGAGAGATATTCTCAGCACAGCAAACATGGCACTTGTTAGGATGGGAAAAAATCAGCAATCTAAAACAAAAACATCAAGTGTCAGGTTTCAATATGAACCCCCAAAATAAAAGAGCAAGAGCTTCTTTGTAGACTCACAGATCTGCAGCAATGTTAAAAACAGGCATTGGTAATTTACACTGTTTTTTCGTGGTTTTGTTATTTTAGGGAGTAATTTTGTTTTTCTGTTGGAGCCTAATGGGAGGGAGAAGCGTGCTCTCCCTCCTCTATGTAGGATTTCTCCCTGTGTGTTTGTTTAAACAGTGTTAATGTGTTTTAGGCTTGATTTTTCCCTTTAAAAGGATTTGGTTAATAGCTGTTGTTGGAAGACACATTTGAAACAGTCAGTGTTATGCTCAGTTTTTTCTATGGACAGTGTTCCATTAGAGGCCTGCTGAAGTGCAGCATCTATGTTAAACTGGAAAAAAGCTAGTCACAGTTCCAGAGTATAATGTACTGTAGAATCAGTGAGTCAGCCAGGGACTGACAACATCAACAAAGAGAGAAAATGTTCAATCTTAATGAATCAAGATTACATTTTTTTCTGAATCATTGAACTTTTGAAAACTGTTTTTTTTTAAGGAAACTTCTGTAAAGGCAAATGTAACACTGGTGTATAACACTGGAACCGAATGGGAAAAAAGGAAAAAAAAGAAAGTACCCATCAGAGCGCAGACCTCCACCAAGTTGACAGCGGGAGGTTAATGCCCTCTTTGTTCGAAACAACACCCCCTGTAGTTTGGACAACGCCCTTTAGGCATAGCTGTGTGGAAGCACATACTCGGTATCCCGCAATTATGCAAGTGTTTCCTTCATTTTAGCTGTGACCTTGTTGCACAGTGTGGTGGAAAGAACCACAGTGGGATTTGGTTGGCATGAGTAAGTTGTTATCCAATTCATATCCTGAGTCCATCTCTCTTCATCAATCAAAAATCTAATCTAAATCTAATCTTTTTTTTTTTTTACCCTCTCTGAGTGTCTTGCTTCCATCTCTGGCACTTGATGCTCAGTGACATAATTTCTCTTGCAGCTGAACAGCCTCTGTGTATGACTCACTATTACTTTAGTCCAACTTTTCCTTATTGCTAATATGGATATTTATAAATCTATCAAAAAAGTTGAAAAGAAACTGAGAAAGTTTCGACTCCATTACTACTCTTCAACCATGCTGTGATCAAATGTTTCAAGTGTTGATCAAGTGTTTAAATAACCCCAGAATTAGGGGTCTTAACCATTACGCTATCTCTGAGCACTGATGGAGATCAGTGTGTGTTATTTAGAGCTTCCTCCTGAATATCAACTTCCTGTTCCCTTCATCCTATTAGAGAAACTGTCCAACATCTCTGGTGCTAATTATTGACAGGTGATCATGTTTTTGTTTATGGTGATTATGATGATATGTTAGTGCTGCATATTGTATGTTAGTTACTGTCCCTACAGAGGAGCTTTCTCCATCTGGCAAAAGCAATCATCAACAAAATCTCAAAATAAACTAAAAAGACTTTCTTTACCCTGATATCAGGAGTTTTACTCTATTGCAGGCTGACCACCAGACTTTTGAGATTCAGTTGCTTTTATTCACAACAACCTGCAGTGATCTTGCTCACTGCTTCATCCTGCTTACTGAAATCAAATGAACATCGAAAATTACTCCAGAGCATCCAGCACCTGGCTTCGCACTGGCTAAAAAGGTAGCTGTAGCTCATTATAAAAGAACAAAAAGAGCACCCAGCATTTTATATCACTGATTAAGGCTATTCCTGAGAGTGAAAGTTGTTTGAGTCATTGAGTTACATGTATGTCTGTTATTGCACCAGTGGGAGGAAATATAGAGCTTACAGTTAATAATACAAATTGGAAGCATGCAAAATGGAAACAGAATGGGGCTTAAAATTGAGTATTACGTGGGAGGTAATGATATAAATCCATTAGATGCATCCTTTGAGGTATGGAATTAAAACGCTTGGTCCACAGTGTCAAAGGCTTTTATCTGAATCTGCTGCTAAAATAAGGTCACTTATTTTAGTGCTCGTATTTAATGAGAGCTCTCTCCATGCTAGTGCCCAAAAATCTGGCTAGAACTAGACATGCACTGTCCATGAGCAACAGTGAGGTATATCCTGGACAAGATGAATTTGGCCAGATGATGGTTCTAGATGAAAGGTAATAGAGTCACCAGAATCAGTCGGGTTCCTCTCATGGAGTCTTGTGTGCACAGCAACTTTGAAATAAACATTATTTGAGTTATTATTCACTGCTAAATGTATAGAACTACACCAAAATGCTTGATTGGGTTAAACAATGTTCTTTAAAAACTTAGATGCAAGCTGTGGAAAATTATCATTTCCTCTTAGGGAATTTGATGCTTCCCTTACGAATTCAGGCCCATGTTGTGGTTTTCTTCTGAACTGCTGACAATAACGTTGCACTGATTCTGTCAGCCCTATTGATTCTGTCAGTTATTAAACCAAAGAAGAATTAATCTTTGTCTAAAAAGCTCTTAGATAATCACAGAGAAAAAAACTAGCATCAACATCTGGCTTAGTTTTACCAGATGAAAAGCAGCCACAGAAGCTGAAGGACTCAAACGGTATTCCCATTTGTCTTTCATCCTTTGGGATATGTGGGTGAAAAGTGTGTTTGAATTAAGACATGTTGCCTTGTTCGGTCATAATATGTTGTCATGCATTCGGTTTTCTGATATGTGATGATAGGTTTTATGCATTGCCTGTGTAAAGAAATAACACAAACAACAATATTGTGGCTCCTCTCTTTGTCATTGCTTTTGTAAATATAATGTTGGAGTTGAAAATCAATCAAAATCAGCCCTGTTTGTCCCAGCTGTCTGTTCATGTAAAAAAAAGAAAAAAAAAGAAGAAGTTAGATTTCCTGTTTTAAAGTATGATTTAGTATTGCAGGGAGTGCAACAAAAGGGCTCATCTGAGAGATTTTTTACCCAGGATTGCTGTTATATTCTAGCGTGTATCCAGTATATATTCGCTGTTCAAAAGAATAAATTATGGATCGATTTTTTTTTTTTTTTTTGGTTGGGCATGAAGCTTTGTGTTTGAGAGTGTTTATGTTTGGGAGTCACCCTAAGAAAAAGTAGTTGCAAAGATAGCCAAGAAAACAGATAGCAGGAGAAAGCAAACTCAAACAATAATTGCTGTCCTGGATAATACGCCAAGCCATGGAAAATGGAAAGTAAAGTAAAACCTTCAGGCTACTTGATAAATACAATGCCTCAAATCCATTGTGATGAAGCTGGAGATTACTTATTGAAGGGGAATTCAAAGTTTGAATTTGAAGTGAGTTGTTCTGTATATTGTGTGTAACCATTAATGTCTTCATTACTGGATCCAAGGCTCGATTTATGAGGCTTTCAGTTGTGGGCAAGTTGCCTTTAATAATCCATGAATTGTTTTGTTCATCTGTTTTGTTGATTGTTTGATTGCTGTTGTTTTTTTTTTTTTCATTTGTTCACTGATCAGATATGGATCACACTTGTGAACAGGTTTGATCTCCCCACTGCATTTTCAAAATTACGCTGATTGGCCCAAGGCATCTGTTAAATCATTGGTTGGTTTGTTTATCCATATGTCACTCGCAGTATCTCAAATGCCACAAACAAAATTTTGATGAAACTTGAGGGAATAATGCCTCACCGTGTTGTGCTTAGGTATTTTCAAAATCCCAGTGATTGACCTAAGGGGACTGCCACATTGTTGTTTGTCCATGTATCCCATGTAATATATCAGACACCACTGATCAGATTTTTGTAAAAAAAAGGGAAATAATTTGTTTTAACACTGCTCTCCAGCACTGATAAGCCCAAGAGGGATTTTACAATTTCTTGTCAAAATAAGGTAACAAGCTATTTGTTACTGCTTAGCCGTGAGGGAACTGCATTATTCATGGAGGATGTCATGCTTCCGCACCTGCACTGCAAAAAAATAAATGAATAAAAATAAATCCCTGGACAACACAGTGCTAGTGTGTGTGTAACTTCTCCGTTTACTAAGTTCAACAATGCACTCATGTTGCCTGGTTGGTCAACAAGGCGAGACATGAGGTGCTCTGCCATGTTTGTTGTGGCTGAGCATCAATGTGCTTTAAGTTACAGATTTCAGCTTCATTCCAGTGCTGAGTTTTGCTGAAATGTTTATTTAAGGAACACAGCCATAGTCCACGCCTTACGACTTGTTCCTTTTGAATCTTGCCTGGGCTTCTAAATGACAAAATCACATTACATGAATGCACCCTAATTTTAACGTAATTTTGTCATGGCGGCAGATGTAAAGCATTGGCCCTCAGTATGAACTGTGTAAGAGATGGTCAAGTGGCTTTAATCTGTATACTGTAACGGGCTGATGACCCACGAAACCTCGACATAAAGTCCAACGTGTACGACTTTCCTGGCCTTTTGCCGACTGTGACAACATCCACCTTGCATGTTCTTCACTGTCATGCTCTTAATTTCTTCCCCCATCCTCCACAATCACCTGTGAATGTCGTGGTGGATAGCAAAAGACAACATGTACTGATTGGTCAGGGTCAAAAGTAACGTCGTGTGGCCTCATTCTCAGCCAAGACATGGCCAGAATTTATATCATAATAAACACCTGAACTGACATGGTGATAATTGTGATAGACAGAAATACTGTGAAATTTGATTTCCTCACACAATCATGATTCAACAAACCATTTGACGGTCAAGAAAGGCCGGTCACACCCTTTGAGCAACCAAAAACACACAGTATAAAAAGAATCATCATTTATTTCAAATCAATTTCAGTGAAGAAAATATATTATGAAAGAAATGAAATATATCGAATTTTAATAAAATAACTATTTCAGACATTTATTACCATCGCCATCTTTCTAATAAAATGAGACATTTAATCTGTCAGTTGGTGCTTTGTGTTTGCTTGCTCATTTTTAGTATCAATCATGTCAAAGTTGTTGCACACTGACATCATGTAATGAGACATCCAGATCAACAAATTACATGCAGACAGAAGATTAATGTGTTTTGATCCAGTAAAGCCTCAGAATGAATTTAAAATTACATACAAACATAGAAGAGAGGGAAACCGCAAGAGTTTAGGACTTAAGAGGATTTGGTAGCTTTATATTATTTCCTGTGTAATGAGCCCACTGGTGTCCCGCTCAAAGCCTGTGTGTTCCCATGACTGTCAAAAAGAACAGGGCGGCTGGTCAAGCATGGAAGCACAGTAATGGTTATTGCACAGGGGATACAAATATTTTAAGTCCTGACAACACTGACCTATTACAGAAACAAGATGTAGCCTAATTCAACAAACAAGAACTCACATAAGCTTTAGAGAAGGAACTGGGTCAAACTGTACTTATAATTAAAAAATAACAGGTTAGAGATGCTAGAGAAGTGTTGATTTTTCTTTTCACACATGAGCTGATGGGAAGAGGGATAGGATGAGGCATTAGGCGGGAATGGACTGGCACATTTTGGAACAAGTTGAAAGAAAAGTGCATGTCTCGACATTGCTTTTCAGGACCAAGGGTCCAGTGGGGATTTTTCCCACCAATAGGACATGTCTCTCACATGTTGAAAGTCAACGCCTTGTGCCTTTACCTTCTCATCTAACATTTCTGCTGGGGAGGATATGGTATTGGAGCTTGCTTTATCATTGTTAAAAGTACAGTAAACCCAGTTAAAAGTGTTTAAGCTATATTGTTATTTAGTATCAGTCATCATCCACCAAGATCTGACAGTTCCTAAATGTCAATAACTATAATAAAAAAATTGTAGGGGCAGCATTTTCTAACACATTCCAGTATGACTGGGTGGGTTTTAGTTCCCCATATCATTTAACAATATAGTGTTGATTCTGGTCAGAGCAACCAGCTGTCCAGCAAAGTGAAAATATCCCTCTTGTTGGAACTGAATTAGCTTCAGGTCTTCGGGTGCTGTAGAATCGAGCTGACTTGCTGAAAAGTTGATGTAAGAAAGTCCATGTCTGATGCCATTGCTATCTAAATCCATAACAGATTGAAGCACAGTGGTAGCCCTCTCCTAAAGACTGGCAAAATATAGTAGAAATAGCAGGAATAGCACAATAGGGTGATTACCATCCATTGAATGATGGTAAAAAAAAAAAAAAAAGTGAATCTACCATGCATCTTAGGGAAAGGTGAGTTTTCTTTTCCTGGCTACACCTTATGTAGATGGCCATGTTTTTTTTTAACCCTGAAATGTCTTTTTTTTTTTTATCAAGCTATTGATAATCTCAGAGACAAAGTAGTTGTATCTCATTCAGTTGTCCAGCAGGGTTGCCACTCACACTGTACACATGGAGCCAGTGTTAGTGGCACAAGGACCTAAGGCAGTAGAAGTTGGCAGTTTTATCCTCCCCCATGATTATGTCTCATTTCGTCTTATATCTTATTATTATTTGCTTTGTTATCTCATCATAATTGTCCATGTTATTGCCCATTTTATTGTTTTGCCCGGGCATGCTCATCCATCCCAGTGGGGGATCCCACAATGAATGAGCCTGCCAAAGACTTCTTACATGTTTTTTCCTAATAAGGTTTTCTTGTTAAGGTTATCTTCACTGGGGGTCTCAGCTCGGTTTTGTCAGGCAGTCTTTGTTTGTGATACTTGCTATGATTTATTTTTTATGGCATTACATTACATGCACATTTTATATCATTGCATTACAATTTTTTATGGCATTACATTACTGCATCATTTTGCATTTGCTATTAATTATTGATGAGTTAGATTTAGGTAGGTCCGTCTTTGAGATATGTTTTTGTGATGAAGGGCTGGATAGTACGCTTGACTTGACTTGACTTAGTAATGCCTGTTCCACTTAAAAAGCCTGCAGAATAATATGGATGTACACACATGTAACACGTAATATATGCTGTATTTTCTCTGCAAAATAAGTGAAACACCATTAGAAAGAGTCAGAATATGCTGAGTGATCATGCACTACCAGGAAAGTTTCATTGCTCCCAGCCATGGATTCGCCCACTGCTCTATGAGAACAGTCATCATTTGGTATTTAGTTTTCATAATGTAGCTTTTACCTTACCCTTGAAAAGATTAAAGATTAACATAAAATTGGGCAGGAAAATGCTTTTCATATGCTTTATAGTGCCACATCCAAACAAAAATTATATTGGGCCACCCTCAGATTTTTTAACAACCACTGTACTTCAAAATAGGTGTCCACTCTGAATTATCTTTTGAAGTTATCATTTCAAGTGTCAACATGTTGCGTCACTTGAAAGTACATAACCTCTCTCATTTTTAAAGAAGAATGTACACAGTACTCCATCTTCATCCTTAGATAAATAAATTGGAAAACATCACTCATCTGAAAAAATAAAATGGACTTCTAGGGCTTGTTGAATTGAAAATTGCCGACTGTATTGTATTTTTCTAAGTGAGATTTGCTTTGTAGATAATTATACCCATGATGGCTCATTTCACTAAACCCACATAATCCAGAGGGCAGCAGCAAAACAGACCATCTTAGATGAAGCAGATACCCTCCTTCAGTGATTGAATTAGGCCAATTACCACTCCAGAGGGCTCGACAGTTGTGATGTCTGACCTCCACATTTCTAACTGGAATCAGCCCTTTGAATCCAAATGATTTAACCATAGCAAGCTACATTTGATAGTGTCTATATCCAGCATCTAAAACACTAACCCTACATTGACACTGAGCAATGGCATCAACAAGTCACTTTATGGATTTATTCATTTCCTGTAGAGCTGAGAGACCATGCAGTGAAACTCAGACAACATGTGGCTGGTTAAGCTTGTCGGCCAAGAAAAGCAAGAAAGATGTTTTATTTGAAAGGTTAGAGGAATGAAAACTGAAAACAAAATGAAACTGTTGGATCCATTTTTGGGTTCAGTCATACGCTCTGATGTAATATTGATTTTTTCCTTTTTTATTTTTAATTAGTGCTCCCCCAATGCTTGCTAGACAGTTATATAAAATCATCATATCAATGCGGTCTGTTTTTATGGAAGACATTGCAAATGCAGGAAACAATAGACGAGTTGCCTGTTGGAAGCTGTGTAGCTGCATGAGGCTGGTACATAGATGCAATTGAGACCTCTCACACTGCCTACAATCAGTCAAAATAGAGATCCATCAACTAGGTTGCCTGCAGCATGAACAACTAAAAATACTCTGGACTACAGATGTAGTGCCCTGCTATTTTGGAAATAGAGAAAGAAGCCCTGTTTTTGAGTTAAAACTGGCAAATAATTGGTTAGGTGTGATATCTCATGAAGAATTAGCTATTTTTTGGACAGAGTATGTCATTTGGTTTGTCTACTGCAGCCTTGGCTCATGTTTTTGAGAGTTACATCTTTCATTAGCTCAGAGAGAGACACCTCTAATGGTAGTGGTGCTCTTACTTGGGTCACTTGATGCTAAGATGGAACACGTGAGGATCAGTATTGTTTTCCCATAGTACATGTTTATTAGTATATATTATCCACTTTTGTATAGCTTTACTGTGCAGTTTGGGATTGTGTGTTTTTGGAGTTGCATGCTGAATGCCTGTAGTATAGTAAAAGATATAACTTTTACTCATGTCTTCCTCAAATTATTTTGCTATAGACATGGGTTGGTCAGGGGTGTATATTCAGCAGCATGCTGAATGACCAGAGAAATATTAAAGGAATATTATAGGAATACTACAGACAGCAGTGTGTCTCTGTGATCCTCTTGCTCTTTCGCGACTACATGTTACTAGTCACTTTGATCATGAAGGTGACACTACTCTATAGAGTATATAGGCTACAAGATGGCATATGTATAGTATAATAGTATAGTTTACAGGGTATTATAGATCAAAGACAAATGACAGAAGGGCAGGACTGAAAGGCACAATTACAAAGCCATCTGTTATTTCAGCACCACAGACAGCGCCATGGATTTATCAATACACAGCACAGCTCAGAGCCGAACTCTAACTTGCACAAACCTCAGTCAGATAAAGGATCAATAAGTCTGGCAGACTGGACTAACATGGTCAACTAAACAACTCCTCTCCCCCTGCCCTCTCTCTGCTAGTAGGGGACGGAGATAGGGGGGTGGCAGGTTAACAACTGGGGTGCATTTTAGTCATTTTGCTAACTAGGGGCATGGCATCTCCCTTCAAATTACCGTCTGGTTATAGATGAACCATACTCACATTTTTCCTTTTTAGTAGCAGCTGGGTGCAAATGCACTTCTTGACTCAATAGCAGCATCAGCTCTTTTTTGGGTACATCTGGAAGAGGATGTTAAGCAAAATATTCTAAAAATAAAAACCCAGGGATGTATGGCAGCCTCTTTAACATTCCTGACTGATTCAATTTTAACCGAAAAATTCAATTTACAGCTTGTGTTGTGCAAGAGAGTGGTTAATCCTTAAAGCAATCTCAAGGCCTGTTACAGTACATATGGTCCACATTAGACTGCCCATTTATCTGCTGTCTCTTTCATTCAGTCATCATCATAATATCCTGTATCAGTGAGTGAACTTCTATTGCAAAACCTTTTATGAAATACTGTTTTATATTGTACATTACTTTTAGACTGTGTGCTCAAGTCATTAAACAGTGAGTATAGGTTGATTACAGTGCTGCATCCATAATTAAACTGTACTGATTCTCTTGAAAGTGAAATCATATTCACTCATACGAGTTTCTGTTTTGATTCATGCCCTAATGGCATATTTGGCAAGGCTATTCTTGGTTTGCTTCCACATACCTACAGATCTACATCCTTCAGGAAAGTACAGGAAGTTAGTGCGTTTTCTCCCTGAACTTATTCACACTATTTGTCCCTAAAGTCCAAACTGAACTGGGAAAAAGGCTGTTATGTATGTTTGTTCCCTCTGCAACATGACCTGAATCTTAAGGAACAGTCTCTTTAGATATATTTAAAGTAATCCTTAATGATTTGTAGGCTGGCGGTTCTGGCTGCAGATGTTTTGACTCATTCATAATGCCTCTCTATCATCCATGATGTTGATGGCTTGTGATGATGGTTGGTGAATATTTTTGATATTTTATGATGCTGTAATTTCTTTCCTATTTTTCTTGCAACTTGTATGTTCTTACATCTCTGCAACCCTGTTATCTCTGCTGCTGCCTGTCTTGGCCTGATTAGCCTTTCCTGCTTAAAAAAGGTTAAATAGAAAATAATAATCATAAATAAATAATAATGAGAAGTAGACATAAATAGATGACTGTGTTTTCAGAATGTTTTTCCTACTTCCCTCCATTTCAAATTTCTCTCCAAGGAAGAACAAGGCTGGCATGCGGTTCTAGCTCTTATCTGCTATATTCATGATCATTCATGGTCTATTTAGCTTAATATTTGTTAATAATTACCTCCTGTCTATATGTTTTATTTAAAATGATGATACTGCATTGTTTTATCAGCAAAAATAAATGGTATTTTTAATTATTTTTGCACTAGCTTACACACACCAAACATATTAAAAAGTAAAGTAACTTTTACTTTGAGCTTATTAACCACTTCCTTTTTACTTGTATTATTGAAGCATAAGTTGAGTCATGAGCTTTACCTTTTTTATGAAAGTTTACTTAAGAGATATATTTTTTCAGCACATTACTCTGTCCCATGAGGGATTCCAGTCATCACTATTACTGAACCTTCAAGTGCAGCCAAGCTTTCAACAAATTACCTCAGTGAGCCATTGTATTCTTACCAGCCTGAGTATTTCAACATGTGGGATTAATTTTAGAAGAAACTTATCTTGACATCATCAGCAATATCCAACTATCATTTTTGCTGGTTATTTTTCTTCTCCTGACATTTCACATTGGTGGAAAGAAATGTGATGTATCTTGCAATTAAAAGCAAAGATTGTACACGTTTTTGGTGAAGATGAATCATTCATAGTAATAAAAGGCGACCAGACCCACAGTTTGCAGAAGTGAGCAAACATCAGATCACACATATAGTCTCCTGCAATTCTGCCTCTGCCCCGGCAGAGATAGCACAAGCATTTAGTCACAATCTGTGCTTCCACTTTTGGCACACCTTCCTCGAGCAGACTAAGCTTTCTCAAAACAGCCCATCACAAAAATGTAAATTTATGCTCCAGATGCAAAAAAAAAATACTTAAAAAAAACCCAAGCAAACAAATAAATAAAACATATGAAACATATGAAAAGTACAGTTGCCTTCTGAGTAAATAATACTCTGAAAATCAAAAATCAAAACTCCATTCCACTGAAGTAATATGAGGTGTTATGCCTGAGATGGAAAGTAGCTGTCAAAACATATATATTTGAAGTAGAAATGAGTCTTTGCAAACATGCAATCAAAATTCAATTTATGATTAAAACAAAACAGTAAACAGATCATTATGCATCCTCAAGTGAGGTTGCTCCTGATTTATATACAGAAGGAGTCCACTTTAATTGACCACAAGTCACATATTGTAACAGCTTAGTTTATACTGGCTCACAATCATTCAGTTCAGACAGGACAGTAAAGGGCATGTTTTGGTAATACTGATATCTGCCACTTGGAAAGCAGGGATAAACATATGCATAAGTCAAGGTTGTTGTTTTTTTTTTCTCCACTAGTACTGTTGTTGATAAAATACAAAATCTGAAAGGGGCAACACTGTAATAATTAGATTTAATAAGTCAGAATGATTTTCATCAACTCTTGTTTTCATTTTCTGTTTTTAACCTATCAGTAGATCACACGAGGCTGGAGGAAATGAGTGTCGGTCACAGAGTGTTATTCTGTTTATGGAGTAAGATAAGATAGCAATATTCATGGGGCTGCAGAAGGGAAATTACAGTTTACATATTTACTGGGAAGATCACAATCTATGTAACTCCTCTTGTCTCACTGTCCTGCCAACGTCCTGATTCATCTCAATGTATGTTTCCTACAAGCATGGTGCATTCACAAAGACTTGTAAATGCATGGAAATGTATTCCTTATTTCATTATACACATGTTGTGCTGTAGAAAGAAATTGCATGCTTGCAATCATTAATCATAGTGGTACGACTTACAGATTACTCAAAGCCAGGGAAATCTAAATTTAGACGTTGTTGCTGTTTGGCTCAAATACACTTCAGTTTTTTCAAATAGATCACAACCAAAAGAATGTTTTGATTACGCATGACTAACCTGAAAAGAAAAGCAGCCACATAGGAGCAAAAGGTGAAAAAGATTTGACACTCATGTCTCTGGCTTTTTTTTTTCTTTTTCTTTCTTTTGGCATCCAGACATATTCACCTGACTCAAAAGCAGAGACACAAAGTCTGTGTCCCTGATCCTCAGCAACTGTTTAAATCTGAAAAAAGTCCCATTGAAAGTGAATTGATAGTGCTTTGACAAAATGATGGCTCCCACCACCACTTGGCTGACAGGCTTCATTTCATGTCTCAAAGAATTTTGTTTGTTTTCTCATGAAACACATGAAACCAATATCTGAGTGTCATAACTGAACCAAAGTCAATTCTCATCCCCACACATTAACTACAATGCACGACACCCATTAATAACTTGGTAGTGATGAAAGTTGTTGATTAATAGCTCTCCCTCATTTTCGCTTGCACTTAACAAGCGATTAACAATGCGGACTAAGGCTTCTTTAGATTGCATGATTTTGAAAATGTTCAGAAAGACCTTACCTTACCATATTTTGCATCGACAATCAAGTAGGAAACTATTTATATAATTATTTAAATATTAAAAAATATATAAACATATTTAATCTGGTATTTGAGACCCAGAAATGTCAATCAACATTTTGCCTCAGTCTACATTTCCTGACTGTCACAGCACAGAAAACGCACGATGCCACCCGAGAGAGATTTGCGCATTAACATGTGGTGTGTTGAAGGAGAGTGCTTCTCTGACAGGTCGGTTACTCACACTTTTTCATCGACCGGAATACCAAATCGACATGTTGGCAAATCTTTAATGTAGTGTCGTGCGGTTGCTGTAGCAGCAGTAGTGCCTAATCCATTTTGTAAGCATGTGACAAAGGATATATTATTTCAAGGATGGCTTGTGTAAGGTTTACACTGCTGCACTGGGGCTCGCAGTTCATACTGTGATGTCTGTAGTATGTTCCCTCCAGCCAATAACAAAACATGAAATTGATGGAGAGGGAGCTACATTGAAGCTGCAGGACACTCTCCAGCTCTGACAGGTTGACAATGCAAGCATAACCTCCATTTTTCCACATTCCCCAAAGAGTGACTAGGAAGTTGTTCCAGGTACACCAGTGTCACACTTCACAAGTTGACATCAGCGCAAAAAGTAAGTCCAGATGCTCGTTTTCTCCCCAGGAGTCCAGACTGTGGAACATTCCTGCCTTCCATCATGATGAATACTATCTACTACATTGCACCTTGTACTTCACAAAGAAAAAAAAGAGCTAATTCATTTTGCATTTTTTTAGACAACTTCAGCAGTCCTCGTGTTACATCCGAAATTGTCCTGGAAGTTAACCTCAACTGGGAGGATCTTAAAGAAGTTTAACTCGCTGATATTTCATGAAATGATTTCCACTTCCACAAGTTACAAAGAGACACTTTGACCGATAGTGCTCTCATAAATATTACTCATACATAACAGCACTCCTTCACAGTTTGAAGCTGTAGGACCTTTATGACAAACACCTTGGCCTTTGTCAGTCAGCAGATGATCAGTCTGTTCCTCAAACTTAAAAAAGGTGTTTTTAGAATTTTCCCTCCCAGCTGATACCAGCAGACTGGTGGTGATTTCAACAGGCAAATAAAATGTAATCAGCTTCTCCAGTTCTCCCTTTTTTGGATCCAAGCCAAAAAAGAGAAAAGAGTAAACTCTGATACACTCTAACTAAAGTTTGTGATGCTTTTAGGCTGTTCTACATTAATGATTTTGTATGATTCATTAACTGAGTCCAATACAGAGAGAAAATGTTTTATTCATGCAAAGAAAAAAAACCATTCATTTTTACACTGGCAAACACAAATGATTTGTCTTTCATAACTGATGGCAAGGACTTTTATGTTTTTAATTGCCGATGTAATTAAATTTCCTGAAACAATAGCTTAGTATAAGATAAGGTTATTAACAATAGTCTACATAAAATATTGGAACATCTGATTTGGGCTTTTGTGCCTTGCCTGTAAGTACAACCTACTGTATAAATTGGCTGTATCAGCTGTTGTTTGATGCTTCAGTACCTCAGAATTACTGACTTTGAGTCAAGCTGATGAGAGTCTGTTGCTGTTCCCTGAAACTAGTGGAATGGGGTCTGACATGTCCATCCCTCATTATAGCCATTGGAGATTGAACAAGAAAACCCTAAAAATGTTGCTGAGCTTCAGGGATCAATAACTGTATAGGCTACTATATGCACAATAAAAGAGTTAACTTGAGCATTTGTGTAGCTTTAATCCATCCTTGGACATTTAGCCACAGGAAGGGGTTTGGATCTTGTTACTTAACGCTTCAAGGATGATAGAGAAGCAGATGAGTGCTTTGGAGAAAACACTGTCAAGTCAGAGGTCAGGGAATGCTTCATCTCAGCCCATGTGACTCAACCTTTCTGAATACAAAAACAGTGACTACACCAGGCCGTCATGTCCTTATGTGACCCTGTCTTGTCAAAGGGCACGTATCTTGATTGATTTTGACAAATGACATTTATTCATGCATCTATCTTTCTAAACTGATTCTGAGTTTATCCAATGGATTTTAACAAGTAATGCAGATTTTTCTCAACCCATATAAATCCATCTAACTCTTGAACAAAGAACAAAAAAATTCACAAAAATTGAAGTTACAGTGTTTTTGTATAACAACAGTCATGTAACTTTACGCTTAGCTTTGAAAAGTCATCCAGTAAAAACAGTGTACTTTCTTATAGTATACATGTAGTTTAAAATGAGTGAGTGAATGAGTTTTTAACTGGAACTGACATCTGATTTAGATGTAATATTTTAATGCAATGTATAAGAAACAATTCACTGTGAAATAATGAAAAATTAAGACTGAACATGCTTGCTACCTAAAATTGCCATTGTTGTAGTATGTGTTTCTTGTTGTAGAAAGTTCTTGAACAGCCATAGGCGATAGTTAGGTCTGGAATGCAGAGTATAATTTGTTAGTATGTGTGTATGTGTAAACACAGTGTGTTTTTCTTACCCATGAGACTCCTATAGCCTGATGCCACTGTCCAATCTGCCTGCTTCTTGTTCACAGGAAGAGCAGAGGCCAAACAAACAAACAGTCCTCTACTATTCCACAAAACACATGGAATCTCAAATGTGGGAAAGAGCTCGTACATCTGTATCTCATATTATACACAGAGAAAGATGATATCCATGAAATCAATACTGGGGAAGCTCTCAGTGCTGTAATGTGGTGGCACGGCTTGGAGCCATTCATGAGATTTCTGAAACTGTATCCATGTCAAATCTCAAAGCGGCGCTCCTGGCCTATTTACGTAACTGACCAAGGGGACGTTGACGTACATTAGAAATGTATCAGGGATTGGGACTGCAACAAAATGTTAGTGAATAAGTTCATGCAATGAGATAATCCTAGTTTAAAAACAAGACTAGGCAACACGAGTTTAGTCGGTCTGCTACTTCAGTGTCTCTTGGCTGGACAGATGGAAGGCAATTAGGGGCCAGCCCTTTGTTTGCCAATTGTCCAGAAATCGTCATATTTGGAAGCATATTTTGGAGCTTTTTACAGATGCTGGACCCCAGTGTTAAAATCCATCATTCCCTCAAATTTTGTCCAAAACAGGCCAAGCAGAGGCTCAGAAATCACCTGTGACGAGCTGATGGAGCCAGATCCATTGTGGGTATGGTAAATAATGCTGCTGATTGAGACATTCATTCATTACTGAATATATCAGCACTCATCTGCACATGGAAGCAAGGACCCACACCAAATGATAAACTAAATAAAATTAGAACTTAGCTTTTGGGTGTCCACTTAGCAAGCTCAGTATGGGATCAGTTGCTCACTCAGTTAGACACATACAGTATTACAGTCTGACCGCACTCTGGTGGTCCAGCAAAAAATTTATAACAAACATGTTACACAGCAAAGATAAATGCATATATATGCTAAGGTAGATAGCAGTCAGTAGAGAGCATTTGCCATGTTCCACATTTTCATTTTCATCAATAGTTAAGAGCCTCTGTCATGCTCTACTGTCAGTGTGTTTCACATCAGGTACACATTTTCGTGACTGTCCCTGAAATTGAATGTGAGATATGCCTGATTAAATTTTAGTACATTTTTAAGCATTTTAGCCGATTACTGCAACACCACATTGCCAAGCAGCACTATATTCATTCAGTAACTACTATAAAGTTTTGGAAGATTTCAACAGGGGTCTCCTATTGGGCCAATGATGGATAGTTTGCTCCTTCTTACAGAATGACTGTTGATAGACAAATTTGATGGTGATATAGAATCCATTAGTAATTTGTGTCTTTTTGTGAGAGCCCTCTGTCACACCCCTGCAGCCAATTAGTGTGAAAAGCTGGGGCCCCTGCATGCACGCACATGCACAATAGTAACCTCAATACATCATTCTCAGATTCTCTGGTTAATTTTAACAGCCCAGAATAATGTGGGCTGTGGGAAAATGAGCGCATCATAGTAAAAACTGGTTTACTCTGTGTTGTATGTTAATTCAGCATGAAATGTACAGGATTGACTCATGGCACAAAAGGGGGGCCCCATCCAAAACAGGAAGAAGACTTCCTCACTCTACTTGTTTGTAGCTAGCAAGGAAGTATTACATTACAACAAATACACAGACACGTTTTGATGCTGTTCACTCTCACAGTGCTGTAAAAGTCAGCTGTTGGTATAGCTGAAGTTACCACATAGTGCTGAAATAATCGGGGTAACTATATCTTTCATCAATGGCAAGAAAGCTACACTCTACTATGTTGCAGTCTTCCAGTGGCTGTCTTTCAGTATGGCCACAATGTGTCCACATCTGCCAGGCAAAACTGCTTTGTTAGCTCCCATTATCGAATACAAGGTTAACGAGCGCTGTGTCGTTAGCATTGAGCAAACGGTTAAAAAAAACAAAAAAAAAAGCTGTCACAAAGGTCACTACAGTGGCCTTTGTGACAGCTGTTGTAAAACTACCAATTAGGGATTCCAGGGAGTGCCAGGCACAACAAGTTTCAGATTCTACCAGCAGTGCCTTTAATTAGTTCTTTCTTGCCCCATTACCAGCCTTTACAAAGTTTTGCGGCACTGTGTGAATTTGTTTGGATGTTAGGTGCTTTTTTGTGAAAGGTCATCCACCTCCATCCATCTTTCAAGCCAAGTCAGTTCCTCCACACCCCATGACCAACATTTCCACAGCGTTTTTTTCATCCTGCAACAGACAGATAGAAAGGGGCAAAAACATGACTCCCATCCATTTCCGTTTGCCGGGGTAATTTCAGGACATGCAGACACGGACGTGCTAACTCTCACCTCTGACCGTGCACTGACTTCTAAGATTACAGTCTGTCCCTGCATTAAACTGGAAGTAAGTATCACAACAACTCGCTTCACCTTTACCTCACACTTCGGAGCTAACATGGCGTGGTGTTTGCTTACTGTTTTTTTAGATCTCATGACCAGAGTAATACCCATCATGTAGGTGTAAGTTTTCTAAGGTGAGCGGGAGGGCACCTGCTG